>APFE030931639.1:64151-82439 GCA_000404065.3 Pinus taeda | reverse complement strand
GGTGGCCAGTTGTAGCAGAATCCTGCACAGTTGAGCCTACGGTTGGGAGGAGAGTCGTCCCCAAATCTTGTTGCGGTAAGCCTACTTCTACCACAGGTAAGCCGAGGTAAGTAATCTTCATAGTTTAAATTCAATGTTAATAAGTTAATTAGATATCTATCTTGGGCTGTTACAGATCCAATCTTCACTTGAAATGTCTGGGCTAAATTATTTTCTTGTTTATGTTAGATGCACATGGAATGTGGACATCGAAATAAGGTAAATAGTGAATACATTTTCTATTAATAAATTATACACATTTATAATATATGGGAGTGACCATTGGATTCCATATCCCAAGGTCTCTTGGACTCCCTTTGACAGTTTATCTTCCACACCATAACCCTTAGAGGATTAGGTGTCCAACATTCTCCCCTTAATTCGAAGGGGTATGTATGAGTCCAAGAAGAGAGCTATAATACAAAATGTGAAAAAATGCATGGCAGCACTAGAATGAATGTGTTCTCTGAAATGTTGGTATAAGGGGGGTGGTTTAAGGATAACCACCAACACTGGAACGCTTAATGTAGTTCCCAGAACTCTTCCAAAGCTGGCAAGAAGATGAAGTCTTATGCTAAAGGAAGTGTCCCTAATGGTTTGGAGAGTGAGACCTTCAACCTGAAACAGGGAGGTCTACAACCTGCGATCGTTTAAGGATGACCACCAACTCTGGAATGCTTAATGCAATTCCTAGAGCTCTTCCAAAACTGGCAAGAAGTTGAAGTCTTTTGCTAGAGGAAGTGTCCCCAATTATTTGAAGATATGTCTCAACCCCACATAGATGGTTTAAGGCTCATCATTAACCAAAGGCATGCTTAGGGGCATCTGTGTCTCTGCCTATAACTCTAAATCTGGTATGGCAGGTTGTAGCTCAGGATCGCTCAATGTGGCTTTGAAGCTTGTAGATGACCATCATTTCCCCCCCTGTCAGATACAAGGTGATATGATGGAGAAAACTCAAATGCAAGATTGTTCAATACTCTAAAACAAGTTCTGACATATGACTGAAAATATCTTCTTGGTTGTTAAAGCCCGTTGCCAAGAAGCGATCCATCCAAGATGAATTTTTGTTCTTGCAAGAGGCTTGTTTTTGAAGCATCTGTTTGAAGAAGTAGTAGTTTCATGACAGTTCTCACATGAATGAAGATCAAAATAGTGATCTTTCATATGGCCAACTCAGTCACAATGTTGGCATTTAACATTTTGTTGTTGTTGTTGTGGAAGAAGAGTGGAATATGGAATAGTTGAAGGTGAACCGCCATGAAGAAATCCAACACTCTGAAATTGGATGGGCTTTGAGTAAACTGGAATGTGAAAAGAAACCTACTTATCATATCCAAGACATGTTTTGCGCTTGTTATGGACAAGCTCTTCCCAAGGTCTAATGATGGGCTTGGGAAGTGAATGTTGAATTTCCACACCTGTATTCAAATATGCTTCTGAAATGAGCACTTGATCTGAATCAACCTCAACATTATTGATTTGATGACTTGTTGGTTGTTGATGAGTGTCTGTCTCAATATTTTGAACACAAACAGGTTCAAATTGTTCTATTTTCTGTAACTCATCTTGCTGAAGCTGAGATTCAAGCTGCAAAAAGTCAATTTTCTCTTATGCATTTTGTAGACAAATTTAAATGTCTCAAAAAAAGTCTTTTCTTATTTTCACTATGTCATCGACATTATATTATATCAAAGTTTTGAAAAACTCTAATACTTCATAAACTTTGGCCATTTTCTTAACAAACAAACAAAGAGGGTAGGCTTTAACCTAACTACTTGCAGGAGCGTTCCTCCTAATTTGGTCTTCCTTCACTTTAAATATTCAACATTCAACGGTCAACATTTCATGTTAATAAAACTTGACCTTAACAAGTCAATATCCTGCAATTATTGTCAGACCTGGTTTCAATCAAATTTTTGGCTATTTTAAGTTTCAATTCTTGGATTGTTCCGAACAGCGCAGGTGTGTTACGACAGAAAAAAATGTTAGCTATAATCAACTTGCCTCAAGAAAAAATTAACAATGTCGTCTTGTCCACGCCCACGTGAATTTTTTTTTCGGTTCGCTTGCTTCGATGGTAGTAAATTTCTACATCGGCTTGATGGAAGATATATTGAAATGTGGCAGATGAGAACCTTATACTCACTAAGCGAGCTTGATTCACATTACATTGAAGTCTCTTGTTGCCTTGAACATCCCTCTTGTCTAAAAGCTCTAAGGATTTAACAATGTAGAAAATATGTATTTTGGCGTAATCAGAGACATTGATAGAGTCCATGCAAATTTCCACTGATCTCGACCTATGCACACTCTAACTCATTTACAAAATCCCTCTCTAGAAGTCACCCATGTAGCCGCAACAGCTCCATATCGACGAATTTAAACCTGGTGGATACCCTGCAGGAAGTGGAATGGACAGCCCCACCACATCCGCTCAACAAATTCTTCTCCAGATTAACAGTTCCAGGAAGTTATTCCAAATGGAACAACCATGCTAAATGCAATCTCTACCATTATTGTACCAACTACTTCATTAATTCTTGGGTTGGCCTTTCTGATAAATCCCCTTGCACTCTTGGCTGCTATTTTGGCAGGATTTATTCTTGTGATACTAATGACAACTTTGCAATTACTTTTAACGAGAAGTTGACAAGAACATTAAGGAAAGTTTCTCCACATCTGGCGGCAAAGATGCGACTTCCAGTCCCGCCAGCGATTTGAGAACGTCGAGTCAAGAGCACAAGGGAAATTTGTATTTGTGGCCAACGCCATTGGATGTTTGTTTTGCCATTACACCGAAACCTTGTAACGCTTATTCAGTACTGCAAAGATGAGAGGAAGAGCGACAGTGAGGAATTTCTGTTGTCAGGCCATGTTACACGCTATATGTATTAAATGGACAGTCATTCTATTGACTGGCACATTGGGATATGTCGGGAAGCGGTGGAAGCGGAGGTGGTATGGCAGCATGGTATGCACACAGTGCGAGGAGGCGGTTTACAGGGCCACGATGGGTGGTTGCAGTGTCGATGCGGCGGAAGGCGTGATGGAGAGCGTTCAACAGTCGTTCAACAAAGCTCACATGGTTGATGGCGTATGGGGAGTCAACGTAAGATTCCGACATGGAATGGATTCTAATGTTTGCATTAAAAAAAAATGATATTGATAATTACGATTTGCGTCACCATGCATTCACTTATCGATTTAAGGTTCAAAGAATCCAGGACACATGTGGTACCTCCCCGTTCGGTGACGGAAACGAAATGCATAGCCAACCAGAGTTATTATCGTGCAGTATTTGAAGGTTCGCCGATTTCTCTAATATTGCAACAGTACCTCCTTTATCTTGCAGATCATCAAAGAGGTAATTCTTCACTTAAACGGATTTGTGTGTCCCCTACCTGGCGCGCCACTGCTCCTCCGTGGAGGCACCACTGCTCGAAACTGTCAATTACTGCTCCTTCAACAGAAAACAACTCTTTTCTTGAAATCTAGACATCAGTCGTTTGGAGTTCATTCACAGAACCAACAGATCTACATACTCATGTCGATGGTGCTTGCCATTAAAACTGAACACCAGAAAGCGTGAAGAAGGTCTAGCGGCATCGAGCTTTTCATCAGCTTTCACGTCAGGTTCACCAAATGCTAAACAGGTGAACGAGCTCAACACTTTGGGTACTCAATTAGCTCACAATTCTTATTACCACTCTCAATCTAATGGGAAAATTGAGATTGTGAAAATTGAGATTGTGAATAAATGTTTAGAATGAAATCCTTGTCACTTTGCATCTAATAAAAAAACACAATGGGTCAAGTGGTTTCCTTTGGCACAATGGTGGTACAAAACATCCTTCCATAATTCATAGTCCTCATTTATGGCACTTCATGGATATCATCCTTCATCCAACACCTCACACTTTAGAGTGAATGCAATTTTTCAAGCAGGGTAAGACCACATAGAGCACCAAATATAGGTTCTCAAACTATTCAAGGACAACTCGGTTATAACACAAAATAGGATTAAACAAATAACATATCAACATCACAGTGAAAGGGAATTTGAATAGGGGATTGGTATTTTTTAGGCTATAGCTATGAAAACATATGTACCACAAGAAACAAAAGAATGACAATAAATTACTACCCAAGTATTATGGCCCATGTGAGATGTTGCAAAGTATGGTTTACAAATTGGAGTTACGTCCATCTTCTTGTATACATCCACTCTTCCATGTTTATTGCTTAAATAAGGTAAATGATGATAAGATCCCAAAGACAACTATTTTACTAAAAATTAATGGAGGGGAAATCATACTAGAAGCATAAATATTCCATAAAACAAGGATTAAGTAGTTGTAAAATCATGTAATCATTGAGTACCTCTTCAAATAGAACAACCTACTAGTAGAAGAGGTGACATGGGAAGATGACTTATTCATGCATAAACACCCACAATTAGTCAAGTATTGAGGGCAAAACTTGTTTGAAGGGGAGGGGCATGTCAATCCCTAGAATAGACCCCGTGTTAAGCATAAAACCCCTTATTAAGCCCTAGATATTAAGTCATTACATTACTAGTGTTATATTAGTAGGTCGGCTAGAACATCTCTCTCTACACACACACAAAAGAGACTTAGTCTTAGGAGGATTCCATTTTTTCATTCTTGTACATGGCTATATTATGAAAGGAAATTCCCCCCTCCAAGAGGTCACATTTCCAAGTCATTTTTGGCATTTATTGAATAACATTTTGTCTATGAATTTTTGGTAAATAATATAATAATAAGGGGGCTTTAGAATATTTGTTTCCTTTGTGGCCCTTCTATTTGTCTAGTGACATTTAGTAATCTACATTTATGTTGGTTTCAATTCCCATAATGTGCAATCCAACGTTTTGATTTCATAAACATGAAGTACCCTTAACTTTATACTTTCACATGCTCACAATCTTCCTCGGATCTAAAGAAGATTGTGAGCATGTGCAAGTATAAAGTTAAGATTAATTTAACGTAAAGTAGAACTAACAATGTATGTGGGGTTTATAATTTAAGTTAAGGATAACAATATATATTTTTTGCTGACTTAATATTTGTAAGTTTTTTAAGTGGCACATGTCAATTTAGCATTCAACATAGAAGGAATTGCATAACTCTCTCACATTGGTTTGTGAAAAGTAACTCTTAGTGCAATCTATTTTAACTTTAAATCCACAATACATTGAGAGGGATCAAATCCCTTGAGATGCAAACCTTTTTTTAGTGTAAAACTTGAGGGAAGATTTCAACGTGAAGGATTTGATACTTATTGATCCATTATGAATCTAATGTTAATATGGATTTATCCATGATAACCATGTCAAAACTTTAAATTCTCATATGCATGTATATGTCTTAGATTAATTTGATCATGTGGAATTTATCAAGTATCACTTTTAATTTAGAGATTACTATTAATAAGGACACTTCAAAATGGTGATTAAGGTTGTTATTGCACAAAAAGTGACCACCTAGTCAAAATTACTAGGTGGATTGAAATATTCCATGTTAATATGGGTTGTATACATTAAAACCCACTTTCTCCTAAGGAAATAGCCTAACGAACAACTTTTCCTAAGTTATTTCCATTAATTTATCCATTTACATGAGAATAACTCGTAAATTCAATAATTTTATGTTATTCTCATAATTTTACCCATTTATGTGAAAATAATTTAAATATTTTCACTCATTTTATTCATTCCCATATAAATAATTTAATAAATCATCTATTTTTGAATTCAGGCTTCTATGATCCATATTTGAATAATTGAATATTGCCAAAAGTTTTTCTCAATTATTCAAATCATTTATTTACTAATTATTTTGAAATATTCTAAAACATTCTCATAAAAATAATTTACTAAATCATTATTTATGAATTATTTCCTATCAATTTACCCTTTCAACTAGAAATAAGTTAAGAAATCATTTATTAATTAATTAATTCTAACAATTTTAACAAGTCAAATGGAAAAATACAAATATATCATTTATTTATGGATTGTTTTCATTAATTAATTCAATAAATCATTTTTTTGAGTTAGTTACCCAAATAAAGGTCATTAAGCATTATTTTTTACCTTTTCTTCTCAAAAATAATAATAAAATACCAAATTAGTTAGATCTTGATTTGGTCCAATAAATATTATTTTAATATTTGGCCTCACCAAATCTAACTAGAATTTTAATATAAATACGAGAGCTTTTCCACCTCATTTCACCATGAACCATTTTCATTGTCCTCATTATGATACTATGTTGTTAAGTCCCTCTACTACTAGTGTAACCCCTTATTATTATTAGTACAGCCCCCTTATTATATTGTTGTGTCCATGTTGTCCCCATATTGTTATTATTGTGCCCTAACATTATTATTGTTATGTCGACTCTGATTATATTATGACCCCTTAGACTCCTATATATAGAAAGGAGGTCTTGTCATTTGTGTCGTCAAAGAATTGTTCATTTACGTAATGTAAAGGAGGTTGCCCCCTTGAAGAGGCTGAATTATAAGGCGTTCATCTATCTTTTCTATCCTTTTGTGAGCTGGTTTCATAACATTTGGTATCAGAGCTATGGATTCTAGGGTTTCGCTGCTCCAAACAGGTCATCGTGGGATTTTTGCTATAACTATTTCGCTACAAAGTTTCAGAAGCTAAGAAAAAAATCCATTTGAGAAAAAATGGGTCTGAACCTTAGCTTTAAATTTTAGATCTTGTCTCGCTATATGTTCGGGGATATAGTCTGAGGAATTTAGGGTTTTTACAGACTCCCGAATTACATTCCAAATAGGTGACCTGTGGAAAATCGTCATATCTTTATCTCTAAGCATCAGATTGAAATTTCGTAAGAATTTACAAAAAGAGGACGGACTGTAGTCTCTTGTGTACATTTTTTTAGATCCAAAGGTCGAAACAGTGATATGTGACATGTCATACAAGTTCACTCTACTGAACTAGTCTATAATCAGGTCACCGTGGGAGATTTGGCATAACTCTTCCTTGGATAATCCAATTTGGATCAGACTAATGGTATTGGAAAGAGGACGCAAAGGGCTACTGCAGGTCGCGATTTCAGAACTAGAAGATCCAAAATTACAGAGTTAGAGTCATTTCAAGATTGAGCTCCTAAAATCAAGAAAAAGCGAGATGAGGAAGTTTGATGGCAAGGATAAGGTAAATTGGATACTACAGATGGAGAAATATTTTGATCTACATGGTGTACCGCTATTACAAAAGGTATGTATTGCATCTTCATATTTAGAACCAGATCAATTTTTATGGTATAAAGGGCTTTGTTCTCATAAACAACTTGTTACGTGGTCAATTTTCACGAAGGAAATGATAGCACATTATAAGGATACAAAGAGAAACACCTTCTTTAGAGCAACACAACAACAATTAGAAAGAGTAAAAGGGCTTTGTTACATAGTGGAAAGTAAAATTATGGCAACAAGGAAGACTACCCCTCACAACTATAAAGATGGAAGTGTTATTTCTCCTAGCCTTCCACAACCTACAAGGGTTACACCACAACAGTTGGAAAAGAGAAAAAGGGCTTTGTTACAATTGTGATAGCAAATGCACTAAAGGTCATAAGTGTGCTGAGAAGAAATTATTTTACATAGAGTATGAAGAGGAGGAAGAAAAGGATCAAGAAACATCAAAAGAAGAGGATATGCGTCAGGACCCAACCCTAGAGAAAGAAGAAATGAATTTGACCATATCTTGTAAATCGTTGGCAAAAATTACCACTCCTCAAACTCTCAAGATAGAAGGGCACATCAAGAAGAAAAAATTTCAAGAAGTGAAAGATCACATCAAGAAAAAAGAAATGAATCCAACCATATCTTGTAATACATTGGCCGGAATTACCACTCCTCAAACTATCCAAATAAAAGGACATATCAAGAAAAAAAAATGTTCAAGAAGTGAAAGATTACATCAAGCATCAAGAATTGAATCCAACCATATCTTGTAAGGCATTGGAAGAAATTACCACTCCTCAAACTCTCAAGATAGAAGGACATATCAAGAAGAAAAAGATTCAAGCAGTGAAATATCACATCGAGCATCAACAAGAAGTTCTCCAACTTTTAAAGGATAACGCCACTTCGGTGCAAAATCGAATGAAACAACGGGTAGATCAACATCGTAGTGAAAAATGTTTTGATGTAGGTGATTGGGTATTTTTACTGCTACATCTCAAGCAAGCTATTTATGAGAAGGAAATGTTTACAATACTACCTGCGCTTAAGAAATGGCAACCTTACTGAATGGGAAGACACTTCAAGGTAAAAATGGATCATGATAGTCTTAAATACTTTTAAGACAACTATTATCTTTTAGAAGAACAGAAAAAATGGGTCACAAATATGTTGGGTTATGACTTTGACATCAATCTATAGAAAAGGGAAGCAAAATTTTGTTGCAGATGCACTCTCAAGAAAGGTTGAGGATGTGGAAGCATTATTTTGTGCTATTTCTATTATCTAAACCAGATTGGATTAATGAAGCAAGGGATGAATGGAAGAAGGACAAAGAAGTGTGGCCACTCATTCAAAAGTTGCAGAAGATCCCAATTCCAAACAATATTGCCAAGAACTTGAAGAGGAAGGAAAAATCATATTCTGGAACTTGGAGCAGTCCATAGAAACAAGACACCCGACAGCTATGAAATCGATCCATTTTCAAGATTATATCTCAAATCAAGTGGAAGAACTTACCCACTGAAAGATTCTACATGGGAGGACAAGAATTTTATACAGAAGCATCAAGAACTACTCAAGCATTGAGGACAACACTTTTTGAAGGAGAGGGGCATGTTAAACCCCTATACTACTAGTGTAACCCCTTATTGTTATTATTACAACCCCCTTATTATATTGTTGTGCCCATATAGTCCCCATATTGTTATTATTGTGCCCCATAGAAGCCCACTATTGTTATTATTGTGCCCTAACATTATTATTGTTATGTTGACTCTAATTATGTTATGACCCCTTAGACTCCTATATATAGAAAGGATGTCTTGTCATTTGTATCATCAAAGAATTGTTCATTTATGTAATGTAAAGGAGGTTTCCCCCTCGAAGATGTTGAATTCTAAGGCGTTGATCTATCTTTTCTATCTTTTTGTGAGTTGGTTTCATAACATATGCCATTTGAGCTTTTTCCACTAATAAGTTCAAACCTATTTTTTCTTTGTCTCATATTCCCTTTGGAGATAGGGATACCATGTCTTATAGATTTGATTGCTAAGGAACCTTCCCAAGGAGGAGGTCTTCAAAACCACCGTTCCATAGAATCTTCTCATAGGTGATATCTAATAAATCTCATCCATATTTCGGTATTTTGGAGTATCATTGTTTATTTTATGTGTTGCATTTCCAATTTATTTTTGCAATACTTTTAATCAAACTTGCAGTAATATTCACATGTTAATGAATAATCCATAACACTATGGATTTAAATCAATAAATCCTCACATTTTTTTGTTCAACTATTTACAACCCATAGTTTAGATCTTTTTGCTAACCCTTGTTGTAGAAACACACCAACAAAATTGCGACTCTACTGGGGATCTGAACATTTCAAGTCCTAGGTTGTGTGTTGTGAACTCTCTCCCACTTTCCTCGTTTAGCTTATTTTTATTTTTAGTGGTTTTTATATAAATTTGGTGCTCTTTTCCCTTTTTCAAATATTGGTTAGGTCACAGGTATTGGAAGAGCAACATACAGTAGATCCATAGTAGACCCTGAAAAATTGAGGTCTTAGGCAACCCTCAGTTTATTGGATTTTGTCTACAACCCATCAATGCAGTTTCTAGACAGATACCTACCGCAACTTTGTTTGGTAAAAGTAACTCTTAGTGCAATCAATGTAAATCTATTTTAACTTTAAATCTACAATACATTGAGAGGGATCAAATCCCTTGAGGTGCAAACCTTTTTTTTAGTGTAAAACTTGAGGGAAGATTTCAACGTGAAGGATTTGATACTTATTGATCCATTATGAATCTAGTGTTAATATGGATTTATCCATGATAACCATGTCAAAACTTTAAATTTTCATATGCATGTATATGTCTTAGATTAATTTGATCGTGTGGAATTTATCAAGTCTCACTTTTAATTTAGAGATTGCTATTAATAAGGACACTTCAAAACTTACATGGTGATTAAGGTTATTGGGTTGTGAAAAGTAACTCTTAGTGCAATCAATGTAAATCTATTTTAACTTTAAATCTACAATACATTGAGAGGGATCAAATCCCTTGAGGTGCAAACCTTTTTTTTAGTGTAAAACTAGAGGGAAGATTTCAATGTGAAGGATTTGATACTTATTGATCCATTAAGAATCTAGTGTTAATATGGATTTATACATGATAACCATGTCAAAACTTTAAATTGGCATATGCATGTATATGTCTTAGATTAATTTGATCATGTGGAACTTATCAAGTAGCACTTTTAATTTAGAGATTACTATTAATAAGGACACTTCAAAACATGGTGATTAAGGTTGTTATCGCACAAAAAGTGACCACCTAGTCAAAATTACTAGGTGGATTGAAATATTCCATGTTAATATGGGTTGTATACATTAAAACCCACTTTCTCCTAAGGAAATAGCCTAACGAATAACTTTTCCTAAGTTATTTCCATTAATTTATCCATTTACATGAGAATAACTCGTAAATTCAATAATTTTATGTTATTCTCATAATTTTACCCATTTATGTGAAAATAATTTAAATATTTTCACTCATTTTATTCATTCCCATATAAATAATTTAATAAATAATTTATTTTTGAATTCAGGGTTCTATGATCCATATTTGAATAATTGAATATTGCCGAAAGTTTTTCTCAATTATTCAAATCATTTATTTACTAATTATTTTGAAATATTCTAAAACATTCTCATAAAAATAATTTATTAAATCATTATTTATGAATTATTTCCTATCAATTTACCCTTTCAACTAGAAATAAGTTAAGAAATGTTTTATTTATTAATTAATTCTAACAATTTTAACAAGTCAAATGGAAAAATACAAATAAATCATTTATTTATGGATTGTTTTCATTAATTAACTCAGTAAATCAGTTTTTTGAGTTAGTTACCCAAATAAAGGTCATTAGCATTATTTTTTACCTTTTCTTCTCAGAAATAATAATAAAATACCAAATTAGTTAGATCTTGATTTGGTCCAACAAATATTATTTTAATATTTGGCCTCACCAAATCTAACTAGAATTTTAATATAAATACGAGAAGTTTTCCACCTCATTTCACCATGAACCATTTTCATTGTCCTCATTATGATCCTATGCCATTTGAGCTTTTTCCACTAATATGTTCAAACCTTTTTTTTCTTTGTCTCACATTCCCTTTGGAGATAGGGATACCATGTCTTGTAGATATGATTGCTAAGGAACCTTCCCAAGGAGGAGGTCTTCAAAACCACCATTCCATAGAATCTTCTCACATGTGATATCTAATAAATCTCATCCATATTTGGGTATTTTGGAGTATCATTGTTTATTCTATGCATTGCATTTCTTATTATTTTTTGTAGTACTTTTAATCAAACTTGCAGTAATATGTACATGTTAATGAATAATCCATAACACTCTGGATTTAAATCAATAAATCCTCACATTTGTTTGTTCAACTATTTACAACCCATAGTTTAGATCTTTTTGCTAACCCTTGTTGTAGAAACACACCAACAAAATTGTGACTCTACTAGGGATCTGAACATTTCAAGTCCTAGGTTGTGTGTTGTGAACTCTCTCCCACTTTCCTCGTTTAGCTTATTTTTATTTTTAGTGGTTTTTATATAAATTTGGTACTCTTTTCCCTTTTTCAAATATTTGTTAGGTCACAGTATTGGAAAAGCAACATACAGTAGATCCAGAGTAGACCCTGAAAAATTGAGGTCTTAGGCAACCCTCAGTTTATTGGATTTTATCTACAACCCATCAATGTCGTTTCTAGATAGATACATACCACAACTTTGTTGAATTTCTCCTAATACAATATGATCGAACCATATACTTTGTTGAATTTCTCCTAATACAACATGATCAAATCACTTAGTCTCTTAATCTAACTATCACTTAGTTAGTTGGCCTTCACATAAACCTATGTACAAACTTGCACTTCATGAGAGATTCAACTAGCTTTAAATATTATGTTGTCACTTTTTTCCTCAAGGATGACAACAACGCTTCCATTTTATTTATTTAAATGGTTGGAAATTATTTTTTAAAACCTCATCACAAGCTCATAAAATTTAGCCCCTCTCTTGATAAATTTTCTCTTTCTCTCAAAGAACATAAATGCATTCAACCCTCGGCCTTACCAACACTTACTTTATTGGTCTACATGCTCATTTATGTGAAAGAACTTATTTTACATTAATACTGCAAGTTCTTTCTCATATCAAAGACAATGTTAACGTGCCCTTTCAATATCTAGTTTTTCTCTCACGACCTTGCCATGGGATTTCCATTGTCCTAGTGGAAATTCACATAGGCACTCTTACCAAGAGGCTCTCTCTCCCATAGGTAAAATCTAATATACATATGGCAATCTCATTGACTTCTAAGTGAGTACTTTTACCAGCTTATCCAAGGAGATCCTCATCTCCATTAGGAATAAGTATTTGGAAAGTTCATCATTCATACCAATTCCATGTATTCATGATATGCATCATACAAGACACTCAAGGGTACCTTTAGGTATTACCTACATACCTTCATGTGAACATACACATATATCCATGTACATCACTTTTCCCATGATCCTTGTCACTCAGATTTTATTGTAAACCTAATCTACAGGACTTTACCTTCACAATCATTCACTCAACAATATTCAACCACACACTTCAAAAATATGACTCTCTTTTATTAAGTGATTCTTATCAAGTACCCTTGTTTGAAACATGTGTCACATAGCCTCCCACTAAGGCAACTAGGAAATGATAAATCTAGCCTACAACAAGTCAAGTAAACCTTATGCTTTGCTTGTTATCTTAGTTGATCTATGCATACATCCCCATGCAATTCAATCATCACGATCAATCACATCCCACATTCATCACCTCACTTCATATTCTATGTTCTACAACACCCCTTATCCTTTCTCTTCAAGGCACCAATCCTTAGCCATCTAGGTCACCTATCCTAGAACAAAAACCAAAGCCTTCTAACTCAAGTCTTTCCATTTTTCACACATAGTGCAAGGACTATTTCGCATCCCTAGCATAACTAGCTTCATCCATTTATGATTTTTTACTATTTTCCATACTTCCCATCCTCAAAGGGATATTTGGTAGCCACATCATCCATCCAACGATGAAATATTTAAGGATGTTCAGGTATGGTCAATGCCACACCACCCTCTCCTTAACCATTCTAAGGTATTCTCGACCTCCACAAACAATATTGATAGGCAATATCCACATTGCCCAAGATTCGTACAAGTCATAACTCTTGCTACTTCAACTAAAACATCCCAAATGGGATCCACTCATGCACAACTATATCTTAGCAATGAATTTCATCATTGTTTAAATCATTGATTCAAGTCATGGTAGTGTACCTTCTGGTAGTGTACTTTTAGCATTGCTTTAAATGGAATCTAAGTTCCTGCATACACCCATATTCATATGTTTCATCATGTATAAAAGCACATTCACTACACTTCTCATCCTTTTATTCTTCCGTTTTGGTTTCATTATCAACATCAATCACAGGAGTCACGCCCTTTTAAACAACCTTCCTCAAGGCACAACTTCCAAAGCGTGACTTTCCTTTTGAAAGAAGCACTCTTTCACACATGGTTGTTCCATTCTAGGCAACATAACATTCTATCTGAGGTTATATTAAGTTAGCATTACTACAGCCAATCATAACTAGTAAGTTATTTGTCTTGCTCCAAGATCATCTTTGCAATGTATTTTTGGCCCACCAAGCCTAGTGTTTGAAATAATATCTAATACCAATTTGTAACACTCTCCAATTGTTAAAAATAAAAAATTATAAATATAACCAAATTTATGACAAGGAATAATAATATATATAAATTGATACATAATTTCTTTGTTATGGCCTCATTGTTTTGTTTAAGTCCCAACCCTTCAATGTGTCATAAGGAGGCAATGCTATCAAAATTCCTCTTCTTTCAATCGCCTTTGTAGGCTTTAACCCTATACCGAAAGCACCTTTAAACAAATTATTAAAATAGAAAATATATACAATGGTGAGAACATAAAATATACTCAGATATTTTCTCCTAGAACCCAAACCGGTAAAACCAAATTGATTTTTCATTATATTCCTTTCAATGTTAGAATACATTATATACATGCTAAAAAATTCATAAACCCCAATCCATTTACCCTAGATTAGAACATAATCATAGTTTCCTTGATCGGATCTACAAAATACCATGTGTGAAAACCATCATGCCCAAAACCATGTGAAAAACTAGGGAAAAGTTTAAGTAACCCTTCCCCCCGAAATTATATGTATAATAAATAGGTGAATCCCCATGGTACATATAAAAATGTATAGGTTATTTTCTCAATTATATAATATGTATATATTTTTTTGGTGAGCCTTTTATTGAATTATAATTTTTTGTTAAATCTTGGCGAATTTTTCACTAAATTATAAAACATTGTAAAATCATTGCAAATAGTGTTACTTCTCAACATAGTGCTTTGGTGGCTAAGTCATTGATGATATGTTCAAAGTGTTCAACACCTTCAAAAGTTATATTTTGGCACTTGGTGAGATCAATGCAACATCTTGGAAAAGTTCAAAGGATCATTAATATATCTGACATTATTTCCCTACCCACCTGTTTAAAGTTTTGGGCTTGCTCATTTTTAGGAGCATTTTCTCCACTTGGTGAGTTGTAGTAGGGTTGGTTTGGTGGTATTTGAGGGGAAATTAGGTTGGTTAGGAGTTATTTTTTTGAGATAAATCTCAAACCCTTATCGTGACTAGTACTAAAAATTAGTGTAGGTCAAATTGTTCCACCAAATAACCACTGATAATTAAATTAAAATTAAAAAAAACCCATTCCAAAAAAATACATCTATAAAGATAATAATTAATAAATAATATTAAAAATATTTATTATTATTATTTAAATAATAATAAATAAATAATTACCCGATCGGGTTGCGTGACGTGGAGAAGGAAGGAATGATGTATCGGCGGCGGACGAAGCAGGCAAGTGCAGGTAGATATCAAGGCATTATTGCCACAGGTGAATGGTGCGACGGGTTGGTAAGTGGAGCAGCATGGCCGGTCAATGGACGGGACAGGAGGGCAGAGAAGAGGTGGAGAAATGATGGCGCAGGGATCCGGAATAGAACACAGCGCCAAAACATAAAGAGGACAGGCATGCAGAGGAGCATTTTAACGAAGCAAGGGTGGCGAGCTAGCCCGAGAGAGAAAGACCCCAGTGGAAATCGTCTTGGTTACGCAGAGCGGAGCCACAGCGCCAAGGAGACGAGCAGCGCTGTAAACCGAGCGGGAGGTGAGCGGAACCGGAGACGAAAGGATAATATGCAAGCTGAAGGAAGCCGGAAAGCTCAGCGCTGGATGCGGAGCAGCGGAATGGAGGATGACCAGAGCAGGAAAGACGAGGACAGAAAGGGTAAGCGGAAGATGGAGGACTGCACGCCACAGGGCATCCCTGTGTATGAAGTCTCGGAAGGGGAGAGTGAGGATGTGCTGGAGGGTCGGGAGGATTATGTGCAGGAGATAAGGCGAAAGGGCCGAAACAAATCAGCGACCGGGAGCGGCGAAAATGATGGAGGGAGCCCGTCAAACATCGCAGGAAGGGGCAGGGGAAGAAATAGGAGAGGGAGAGGTCGTAGGGGTAGAGGAGGCAGGAGAGGGCGAGATGTGGCGGCAGGTCGCAGCCGACGAGGACGACAGTGTAGCCGCAGCAAGGATGAGGAAACTGAGACAGGGACGCGAGAAGGGACCCGACAAACCAGGCAGACCATAGGAAACAGAGTATGGATAGCAGAGAAGGAGTATAGGGAGAAATCAAATCCAAAAATCAAAAGAATTATTGAGCATTGGGAGGAAGAAGCCATCCAGGCCCAGTCAGAGGACGAGATGGAAGATTGGATTGACCTCCTGCCTGACCCAGGGCACACCAGAGGAAGAATGACGCTTTACAAACAGTCCCTGCATTTGCACTGGGTTATGAAAAGGCTCATGGCTAAAGCCATGGAACAGATAGCAATGGAGATGGTCGAACTGTCTCAAGGTATCCCGAATTTAAAGAAAGAATTGAAGAACATAGTAATCACTTTGCTGATGCAAGATAAACGGCTGGAGGACCTGCAGCAGCAACTTGAGGCAAGCGGGGTGCTGGTCAAGAAAGAGAAAAAACAGCAAGAGAATCCAGAGGACCAGTAATTCAAGGCATGTCCATGATGAATTTAGGAATTGTCATTTTCTGTTTTTGTTTTAGCCATGCTTGACTCTTCTGTTTATATATATATGCAGTTGTATGTAGATAGTAATAGGAGTATAGATAAAGTGTATAAGGCATGGAAAGACAAGTTTAAAACATTCTATTTTTGGGCAATTGTGAAAAACTACCGATGGTCAATAAACCTGGTTTCCCTCCGGGGCGGGTTGAGACCACCCTAGCTATGTAATGTTTCCTTTTTGATAATAGAATATGGCACCACTCAGCTTACAAAAAAAAAAAAAAATACCCCGATGGGAGTGCATGCTCAAGCAGAGAACAACTTGATATTTGATCACTCCCTCGTGGAGACATGACTCAAGGCTCAATGCAAGGTTGTGGGATCCCCCCCAGTATTGTTTCATTTACTCTGCAAGTGTGTGATAGTCGAGTCTCTCTTGGATGTTGGCAATACAGAGAAATGGGTTTAAATGCTTGGGAAGATGTCTGGCCAAACCATTCAGTGGTTAAGTCATTCTAGAGAACAAGCTTTGTGGCTCTTGTAGTATACCAGTAGGGGTCTTGAAAGAAAGTTGGTGCATGTCGGCTACGACGTAGACAGGAATTTGAGAGACTACAACAAACTAGGCGAGCCTAGACTCCAAGATGGTGGGGTTCTATTGGTAAATATGCTTACCTTGGTTTTTTTTTGTTCGTCCTGGTGCATTCAGCTATTTGGATTTTTAGTAAATTGGTCTTGGAGCAAGGTCTGGGTGGTGTGGGTGACAAATTAGTTTTCTCAAGGTCCTGTGTTATTATGGTGGACTATGCATGGGTTTATTTGGGGTTGTCATCAGTTTTTAGGTTCAATATTCTCCTTTTCATTCTAGGACTTTCCATATTCGGTGTTCTGGGGAGTTGTTTCTCCCTTGCTTAAATTTTCAGTTCAGGTGGAAACTGTGTTACTTTTTGGGGTGCCTAGTGAATTCTGAAGTGTTGCAGGGCTTTTATTTCTAGTCACGGTAGGAATGGTCCCCCTAGGCATGTCAGTGTTGCAATTTAGCTAGGGGACTCTGGCATTGGGGGAACTACCAGTTGCAAAGGAAGTTGTCATGGTTGTGTGTCTAGTGCACAGCTCCACAACAGCCAGAAAGGAGCTGGTGGATTGAAGTATGGACAAGGGTGTTAAATCTTTGATTCGGGAGTGAGTGGTGGTTCTGGAGGAGGAACCTCCTTGTCATTCCTTACGTTGTGGGTAAAGGTCGCATGGTCGAACGGTCGGTGCACTCTTTGGGAGGTTTGAAGTGGTTTCAGGGTAGCCGGAAAATAATTAATTGTGTTCGAACAACGTAAACTTTGAAACAGGAACTGATACTGTTAGCCATTTCGTAGAGATAGCAAAAAATTGACCCGGTTTTGAAAAGGGGCGATGCAAAACACACATATTTTTTTTAGAGCATAGTTTTTGGCACTTTAAATAACCGATACGATTACCCGTTTTGTAAGGGTAGTAAAAACGTGACCCAATTTTGAAAAGTGGTAATGCAGAATACAATTCTTTTTTTTTAGCATATTTTTGACACTTTAAATTTTCTTATGTATCAAATATAAATATTTGTTTTTAAATGTTAGTGATTTTCATGCTGATTTTGAAATGTGCTGATGCAATGTGTTGATGCAGCATACCTTTTTTTTAGAGGACTTATTTTTCACACTTTAAAATTTATTATGTCCAATTTTTTTTTAAATTA
>APFE030931639.1:29266-61845 GCA_000404065.3 Pinus taeda | reverse complement strand
TTTTTTATTTTTTATTTTATTTCATGTTTTCATTTTTTTTTTTAATTTTAATGTTTTTCAGGTCATGATAAAATATTTTAGGCCATTATTTGGAAATGTTGAAATTTTACCCTTGAAAAATAAAGTGTTATCTCAACGTCAACACTTTTCGTTTTGAGGGTGTTTTTTGGACAATTTTTGCACAAAAAATTGGTTTTCACCACCATTTTTAAAACATGTTGAAAGTTTACCCTAGAAAAAAAAAGGTGTTATTCCAGCATGAACACTTTTTGTTTTTAGCACTGTTTTTGATGTTTTTACGGGGTTTTTTTTGCCAGAGTTCTCGTTTTGAGTTTATAGTTCCCGTTTCAAAGTTTACATTATTTTCGTGTCTAGTGGTTCTTTGATGGTTTAGGTGAGGTCGGGCATAATATGAAGTCTACTCATCAATCTTCTCATTTGGCCAAAGCCTCCTCTGCCCCGCTTGGTTACTAGGGGAATGTTCGACGTAGGGGCATGAAGGCTAGTCGTGGAGAATGTAGGAAAACTAGTGGGTGTCATGGCCGTGGTGGTGGAATGACCCAACGTAGCAGGAGGGTTGGCAGTAGGAGCCCTGTTGGGTGTGGGTGTGGGCGTGGGGGTCCTCCTCCTTGTGCAGCCACTTTCAGGACATCAGTGCAATATGTTCAGGCAATTTTGGAGGCTTAGGATAATACTCGTCGAGAGGAACATGAGATTGTGATGGCAACACTCCAGCAGCTATAATACTTCCAATGCCACCTTTGTGACTATGTGTTTATGGTGTGGCATGGCCAAAATCTGGTCAGAAAAGTTGGACAAGTTGGAAACACGGCTGACTCATCTAGAGCAACATGTAGACTTCAAGTATTCCCCCCCCCCCCCAAAGACAAGGCCTGAAAATCCAACGTCCATAACTTCCAATGATTAGCCATGGTCACTGGGGTGTTATGTATTTTGCAGGGTTTTTGGTGTCTTTGGCCTTATCGGATTTGGACAGTAGCCCTTAGTTTATTTTGGATGTTTTGTGATGGTCAGTTATCGGTGGTCAACAAACCTGGTCGGGGTGAGACCACTAGTTTTTTGGTATTGTATGTAAAATCTTTTGGCAATTAATAGAAAATGTGATTCAAAAAAACAAAAACAAAAACAAAAAAACATTTATTATTTTAAGTTTATTATTTTTTAATATTTACAATAATAGATAGAATGTTTATATATGATGTATATAATTTTCACATTAAAACATAACCTAAAATAAATAAGATTTCCTATGTAAATATTTTTAATTAAAATTTTAATAAATTTTTTTTTTTTTTTTTGTAAAGTAGACTAATTCTATTATGGTACAAAATTCAAAATATTACAACGAGGCAAACCTCAGACTGCACCATCCTACAGAGATGGATTTTACATCAGTGTATACCATGACTTGTCTGCAGTTACAAAATCTAGCAGAGAAGAGAAAAAGTTCTGAAACCCAACTATTTTCCGACATACAGATATTTATCCTTGACCCATAACCCCAGACTGACTCGATAGTATAGACCTGGACCTTAGAAGCCGCCATTGACATTGCAGGTATAAGCATAGTAAAGGACCTGAGGTTGTGCAGCTATAGCTAGCGCATCAACCATACATATCAAAAGAGTATTGAAGAAGAAGAAGGGGCATATGATTACCCGACTGAACCACAAAAAACAATGCCAAACTCGAAGCCCGGTAACCCAGTGAAGCTGTTCAGTCGTCCACAGAGGTTGATGGCACTTCTTCCACCACGCGGCAGGCGTATGGATCTGGGTCGCTTGAGTCGGTGTGAGGCTCGTCATTTCCTGCAGGTGCACTTGGGCCAGCCACTGCATCAGCTGAGACTTTTGCTGCATGGTGCTGCTCTTGTTCAGGAGCGGAAGGCTGAAATGCAGGACCAGTTCTCTGTGCAGATGACGTGGGAGGCTGTTCCAGAAGCGGAGCTGGAGGCCTGAGATCTTCTGCTGCTGGTCCATGAGCCTCATGCTCACACTTTTCAATCTTAACTGACACATAGTATGTGTCTGAATCCAGAAGACAAGGAAAATTGAAGCGGGAGGAGGGGTGGAAGCTATGACGGCAAGACGGGGTTTGGGCTGGCCCTGGTCTTCTACCTCTTCTGCGACGAGCACTATTGGCGTCGTCTGACAGCGAATCAGTGGAACGAGGGACAAAGGCCCGGCGTCTCGTCCCTCCCCGAGACCCCCCTCGTCGGCAGCTGGCTCGAAGCCTCTCCTTCGGCATTGCAGACTGGGATGGTCGTAGAGGTGGCGGGAGCGACGCGGAAGGGATAGGGGATGAGGCAGCAGGGGCTTGGAAGCACTGGAAGACCGGGCAGTTGCCAAGGGCCAAGGGATGCAGGGATTGGCAGCAAGAAGCACCCGAGGAAGCCGGAGGGGACTGAGACAATTGAAGAGCAAAACCCAGCACGCAGACCAGGAAATGCCGGGAAATCCAGGAGATAAAACGAGTTGAAGCTTGAACGCAGGCCACCAGCGATGATAATTGGACACAGTGAGCGGACAGGGAAGAACAGGGGGCAGGAGAATTACATCGCCACGTCTAGCATTCGAAACTTGCCACAGCACAGATACACCAGACCAACAGAAAACCCAAATGAGCCATAAGCAATGAGTTACCTCGCTGCATACGCCTTGATTATAAGGATGCGGCTGGCGGCTAGCCATGTGCGAACCAGAGGCTGTCATGAATTTCCCGGAGGGCTGAAGAGCCGACTTGATGCGAGGAGGAGGTGACATAATGTTTCCAGTGCCTTGGAGGAAGGATCGCGAAGGGTTAATAACTCGGCTGAATAAATGCATGTGATTCGTGGCGGGTCTGGGTTGCCACTTGCCCAGTGGGTAGCCCGCCCCCAAACCATTAAACCCAACTTGCACCCGCATCCGGGGAAAATTTAATAATTATTATAAATATATAATAATTTTTTTATATTATCATATAAAGAATTACTCATATTTATATTGTTTAATTTATATTCTATTTATATTGAGTTATATAAAGAATATGGTTAGAATGTCAAAAATAATATTTTGAGTTATATAAAAATTCCATTATAATAGTATTTAGTGTATCTGGGTAAAAATCTAAATATAGTAAATATAAACATTATATCTTACATTAATTATTTTTCTATCATAATGAAATAGTTTTATTGTATCCCTACACCCATTATTGGTTAAGCATTATATGTTCATATGAATTTGAGTCATTTACAAGTGTTATGGAAATTTTTGTTAGAGAAAAATATACATAAATATAAGGTTTTGTAAAACAATACTCATTATATAATATATATATTATTATATATATATATAATATATATATATATATATATATATATAGATATAGATTATATATAATATAAGATATATTATATATAATATATATATTGGAGAACCTTCAGTAAAAACACATAAGGAAAATATAAGTCAACGCGTTGAACCATTTAGTGTTGGTTCATCTTCAGAGCAAGATGAAAGAAACCAGGTCATGGCATTTTAGATTAAATAGATGAGAGAGATGTTTTCTAGTTGTCAGAATATAACAACTAAATTTGACTAAAAAATTATCATTAATTAATATCATATTATTGACACACACACATACACACATATATATGAATTATAAAAAAATCTAATCTAATCAAAATACAAATTATATTATTAGTATTTTTGAATTCATTTTTATATCACTTGTCTTTTTAATTATAGAAATAATTAAATAAATATGTGCAATTACATTTTTTAACTGACGATATAATATAAAGAAAAATAGACGAGTCAATTTAGAAGATGACATTGAAACATATTTGGATATATAACTTTTTTCAAAAAAAAAATGGAAAATCACTAAACAAAAATGAGAATTGGTTTTAATTAATATGTTAGAAATGAAAACTTACCTTAATAGGTTGTTTTCAAATTTATTAAAATTCTTAAATTATTTAATGAGAAATTAGTTTGAAACACCTTGCTTCTTTGCTCAAGTAGCTGCAGATAATATTAATAATAATAATATAAATCAAATTAATAAAAGATAATATTCGATAATATTGTTACTATGAGCATAAATAGATTTTTTCTTTCTTTTCTAAATAATCCAGTTGACAATGCATTAAAATGAGAATGGAACAAGTGAAATTGGGAGTTCAAGGAAATAAATGCAGACTCGGGTTACATTATTTGCATTAAAAGTCATTTAATTTTTTACATCAAATCTATTTAAACATTCAGTTATACTATATTACTTATATATTATATTAATATATATATATATGACATATTTATATAATTTCAGGTGAGGAAACTCAACTTTTAAGTTCTAAAACGGAATTTATCTTAAATTGTACTTAGAAAACATTAAGTCAATTCTACTTTACAATAGAAGAATGGAAGGAATGGCCCCCACTTCATCTCCACCAACAAATCATTTATATAAATAATTATAATTTTTTTATTCCATGCACAAACTTCACATCTTTGATAATTTTTTGTAAAGAAGGTTTAATTATTATACTTTTTATCTATATATGTTTGTTGATTATATTTTTTAATTCTATACACAAACTTTTCTAAGCAATAGAATGTTTCTAAGCACTGAGGAAAATTAATATTTGAAACCTATTGTGGAGAACTTTTAAAGATTTAGGATTTATACCTTAAACATGAATAAGATTTTAATGGAACATATAGAACTGTTACACTCAAGCAAAACACAAAGGTGGATGTAAAATCAAAGGAATTTAGAGATTATTTGAAGGTGATTTCAAACCTTTAAAGTCGCATGAAAATGGGTTAATGTGAATCTATGAGTTAATGTGAATCTCAACGTGTAGAAACTAACTATTTTGTAACCTTTTTAAATTGCTATGGTAAGTAAAAGGGAGACATTACAAGTTAGTAGTTTTTATATCTACATCAGAATATAGATCCACCACCCTCATTGCAATCATTTATAGCTAATTGAATTAGAAAGGAAAGATTCCTACACTTATGAGAATAATCAACCTTTCATGATACATGGTGGATCAATCCCATTGAATGTCCTAGAGTGTCCATGTTAAAGGAATTTGTGAATTCCCACAACGATCTTCCCTGGACTATTATTTTATTGATTCAACAGTTAGTTTTTATATCTACATTGGAATATAGATCCACCACCCTCATTGCAATCATTTATAGCTAATTGAATTAGAAAGGAAAGATTCCTACACTTATGAGAATAATCAACCTTTCATGATACATGGTGGATCAATCCCATTGAATGTCCTAGAGTGTCCATGTTAAAGGAATTTGTGAATTCCCACAGCAATTTTCCCTGGACTATTATTTTATAACGAGAGTATTTTAGGTTTATAAAATTGGTTCTCTCTTTATATAGAGGGTTAAATGATTTAGTAGATGAAACAACTTTTCAATATAGACATATAAAAAGATAATACATCATCTACTATTTATATAGAGCTTTATTGATAATCTCTACTATTACAATAAGAAAAAAATTATAATAGCTTATGTAGGTAATAAATAAAAAGTAAAAGTAAAATTTTAATAATCATATTGATATTTTTATGCTGATAGTTTTTTTCATTTGAACATTTAAAGGACACGGATGTGAGTGAATTCTTACCAAATTAAAACGTAGATAGTCAAATAATTATGTTCACTAGATGTCAAATCAATAGGGAAGAATTGACAAATTGATCTCTCCATTGCAATGGTTGTTTAAATAGTGATGGAATGGATTTCATATAAACCCCAAAATTCCTATAAACTCATGATTCCACAATTCCATGAAGTGTGGGATATATTTTACTAAGAAAACAAAAAACAAAAAACAAAAAATTCCAACAATTTTGTGTTAATAGAAAAATATAATAGAGTGAAAATAAATTCCACAAGGAGAAACAAATCCAAATAATTGGTATTCCCATAAAAATAGGGTGAAATATATATCTTGATACTTGTCATTACAGTAAAAATAAGGCAAATGGGAGGATGTAGTTTGAAATTTAGTGGGAAAAAAAAAAACAAAAAAAAACAAACAAATTCCAACAATTTTGGGTTAGTAGAAAAATATAATATAGTAAAATAGTGAAAATAAATTCCATGAGGAGAAACAAATCCAAATAATTGGTATTCCCATACAAATAGGGTGAAATATATCTTGATACATTCCATTACCATAAAAATAAGGTGAATGGGAGAATGTAGTTTGAATTTTGCAAGGCAAAATAATTTTTTTAACTCTCCCCATCAAATTCCCATGGGCTAATGGCTTACAACTATTTTTTTTTTTAATATTGAGTGATCCATATTCAAACCCCTATTTGTAAAAAATTTGCCCAGCCAAAAAAACATCCCCCTAATTTCGCCCATGGGTGAAATTTTGACCCTAAAATTTTCTATGTGCAATGGGTAGGTTTAGCCCCAATCCTTGGGTCCACCCAACTAATATTGGGTCTGTATAAAAAATATTCCTGAAGCACTTCCTGGGACCCTATGTAGGAGGGATATCGACCCCCTGCAAACCCCTTAGTTGGGGGGTTTGCACCCCCTGTTGCGCCTGGTGCAACATAACAGCACATGTGACTAGTCGTGGAAAGAATATAAAACATACACAACATTCTCCCACTTGTTGTTTTCTTTCACATAGGGGGTCGTAGGAGTGCACAATCATTGGTATCGAGTTGCAATGCCTATTGTTTATCTACAATAAGAAAACTTCTCAGTGTTCACAGACTTTGTCAATGCATCTGCAACATTCTTTAAAGTGCCCATCTTTACCAACACCTTTTGTATTCAACCATATCCCTCACAAAGTGATCCCGAACATCAATGTGTTTTGTCTTTGAATGATAAGCAGGGTTCTTTTCCAAGAAAATTGCACTTTGGTTGTCACAATCTATCCTTATAGATCTTTGTATCAACCCCATACATGAACACAATCTCTGCAACCAAATTACTTCCTTGCTTGCATGAGTGTTTTCCATGTATTCAGCCTCTATAGTTGAAAATGCCACTATATATTGTCTCTTGTGCATCCAACTAACTACTCCTCCAAATAGGTTAAGCACATACCCACTTGTATATTTTCCCTTATTCAAGTCTCCAGCCCAATATGCATCAACAAAGCCAAGTATGTCCAACACTATGTCCAACCTTGATCTTCCTTAGTAGCACAAGCCATAATCACTAGTGTCATGCAAATACCTGAAAACTCACTTCATTGTTTTCCAATGCTCCTTCCTTGGTTTTGACATAAACCTGCTCAATACTCCCATTGCATGCGCAATGTATGGTCTAGTACAGACCATTATATACATTAGGATACCAATTGCACTTGCATATGGAACATGGGACATTTTCTCTTCCTCTTCCTGTGTTTTGGGACATTATTTAGAAAATAAATTTTCACCTACAGGAATAGGAACCTTCACTAGTTTATTATTTTACATATTAAACCCCTGCAATATTATCTCAACATACTTCCTTTGGTATAACCAAAGCTTTCTCTTTGCTTGATCTCATTTAATTTCCATGCCATAAAAATAGTTTGTAGCACCAAGATCCTTCATGTCGAATTTAGAGGACAATTGAGTCTTCATATCCTAGATAATTTCTTTGTCAATTCCAGTCAGTAAATTATCATCCACATACAAGACGAAATAAATAACACAATCACCAATTAATTTAAAATAAACACAGTGATCCACTTTACTCCTTTTGAAGCCAATTCTCTGTATATATGTATCAAAATTTTGATACCACATCCTTGGTGACTACTTTAACCCATACAAAGACTTTCTTAACCTACATACATGTTCTTTCTTACACTTCACTACAAGCCTTTTGGTTGCTTCATGTAGATCTCTTCTTCCACATCCCCATGAAGAAAGGTTGTCTCCACATCCATATGTTCTACCTCAAAATCAAAAGCAGTAGCAACAGATAAAAGTACTATAATAAAAGACAACTTGGGAATATGAGAAAACATATCACCAAAATCAATCCTAACACCTAGAAATAACCTTTTGCAACCAACGGAGCTTTGTATTTATCCACCTTTCGTTCTACATTCGTCTTCTTCTTAAACACCCATTTTTTCTAATGGTTTTCCTTCCAACCAGCAACTCCACCAAATCCCAAGCCTCATTTTTATCTAAAGATGTCATTTCTTCAATCATGGCCTCCTTCCACAGTTTTCCATCAGGCTATGAGTCGAATGCCTTCCTGAGAGTTTTGGGATCATCATTAATAATATATAAATCAAAATTTGAACAGAAAGCATATGCACTATACCTCTCTAGTTGCCTTCTCTCCCAAACCAATCTCCTCAAAAATGGAGTTTGTGGCTCTTCCTATTCTGATTCATGTTCTGCTATAGAGACTAATTCTTCCTCCTTTAGTTCAAACTATATCTTCTATGGTTCCTATTCCTTTGGTAGGACTTCATGTTTAATAACATCTTTCAACTCTCTAAACACCACATCTCGATTGTACACTACCTTCCTTGTTTCTAGGTTCCAAAGGTTATAACCTTTTAAACCATCCTTATACCCAATAAAGATGCACCTTTTAGATTTACTATCTAACTTGGTTCTTTTCTCTTTCAGAACGTGTACATATGCATCAAAACCAAATACCCTGAGATGTGAGAGATGGGGTTACTTACCAGTCCATACCTCTTGTGGAGTTTTATTCACCAATGCTGATGAAGGTGATTTGTTAAACAAGTAACATGCAATATCCACTGCCTCTGCCCAAAATTGTTGTTTCCCTAATCTAGCACCATTGAGCATGCTTCTTGCATTTTCCATCAACATCTTATTCATTCTTTCTACAACTCCATTTTTTTGAGGTGTGTATGGAGTAGTCTTTTTCCATACTATATCACACTTCTTACCAAACTCTTCAAATTACTTCTTGCAGAACTCTCCACCATTATCTATCCTTAACGCCTTGATCTTCTTCTCTGTCTAATTTTCCACCAAAACCTTAAATTCTTTAAACTTGTCAAAGACTACATATTTCTTCCTGAGGAAATATATTGATGAATTCCTCAAGAATTCATCTATAAATGATACATAGTACACAAAATTACCTAGTGATGGATCCAACACATGTACAAACACATCACTATGTACAAGCTCTAATATCCATTTCACCTTCTTAGCACGAGAGGGGAAACTCACTCGATTTTGCTTCCCATATACACAATGTTCATAGAAATCGAAATCCAAAGAGAAATTAGACATACATTCTACCATATCATTAATGCAGTATTTGAAGGCCCTTCTCTCCAATATGTCCAAGTCTTTTATGCCACAAAATAGTCTTTTCTCCATAGATGACTAGATTTCTACTCCACTTTCAAGAACCAAAAAATTGTTGCACCCATTAATAACAATGTTTCTCATAAGATTGTACAGATTTCCAATCCTAACTCCCCGCATCAATACAAGTTCTCCCTAAACCATCTTGCAAGTATCTTTCTTGAAGATTGTTTTACACCTACATCATCCATCTTGCTTATAGAAATTAAATTTTTGGCCAATGCAGAAATGTGCAGAACACCAGGAAGTGTTTTGATGCTTCCACTTTGTAACTTCAACTTGACTTTTCCGCATCCTATGATTATGGCCTTCCTGTCATCCCCTAGGAAGACATCACTTCCATCATATTTCTTGTACTTGCAGAACCACTCCCTATAGGGAGTGAAGTTAAAGGATACACTATATGTTGGAAATACTGAGAGGGGGTTGAATCAGTATTTCTTTTCAATTGTTACTTTTACCAGTTAGATCATTTATATTTAGAACACAAAATGAACAATAAGAATAAATTATTTTATTAATTTCTTTTTCACAATAAATCAAGTACAATGCATATAGGGCTTCAACCCTAGATGAAGACACCAATCTCCAATCTCCCAAGCTCCAACATGTTGCCAAGCACCAACTTGAACTTTTGTGAGGCTCTGACCTCTAGGGCACTGACCCTATGTTCTCAAGGCACCAACCTTACATTAGAGGCTTCAACCCCTAGGGCAGCAACCCTTATTTGGTACAAACTCTGATCTAGTTTCTTGAGGACTCTGATCCTCTAGGGCTCCAACCCTATCTTATCCAAGGAACCAACTTTGAGTTTAGGAGCACCAACTCCAAGGAAACCAATCTTATGTTTGCCGAGCAATAGCTTGGACTTTCCAAGGCACAAACCCTATTAGTTCTGAGGCACCAACCCCAAGCTCCAACCCTATATTTAGCTTCACTGCAAGATCATCAATGACAACCTTGTCAATGAGAAGGTATCGCCACTACACTTCATCGTACCTAAACAAGTTCTTCAATTTACCTCATGATGTCTCATGCATCATGGTCTTCAATGAGGCCTTCAATCAAATCTTCGAAAGATTTCTTCAACAAGGAGGCTTATACTAGCTCAACAAGAACTGCTCTTATCAATCTGTCTTCAAACTAATGTTGCTTCAATATGTTACTCAGAAATGAGCTCAAAATCCTTCACTATGTCCTGAAAGTTACCTTGAATGTATGGTTTCCAATGAAGCTTGAAACACGCGGAAGCATATACCTTACTGTAGCAATCTTAACATATTGTCCAAAAAGGAGATGGCAATTTGTCACACAGTCTGGAATCTTTTGCATGCATGCCTTTTGGGATTATGCCACCAAGAAATAGGAGTGTCACTACTCCATACTCTAAGTCTCCCTCTATTTTTCAGCTAGTTCACAATTCCACAGTCCTTTGTTCCTCCATTGGACCGCAATACCTCAGAGGAATAGACTACATGTCTCCACAGTTATATCAACAGGCCTATGTACTCGGAGGTCTAAGTTTCCATTTAATGAACCTAGTCTGAGCCACTGTTTAAGGCACAATCCTTCTAAAAACATTTGAGCCTCTCAAATGCTATAGGTTTGGGCTAATAGCACCACAAATTCAAAGGTACATAGCTTATAACAAAGGTCAAGGTACTGTTTAGAGGGTCTGAAGCTCTCACAGTCCTGCAACCCAATCAAACCGAGATTGTTGTTCTTGTTCTAGTCTGAAATCTGTAATTAATTTGTTGTTTCACGAATCCGAATTGTTATTCCAATGTGCTTCCATCACAGAGCTGCTACAATGAATCTACTATCTAAAGTCATGCCCAAAACAATTCTGATTTTCCTCCTTTTATCTCCCTCCTATAATGTTCACGAGTTGTGAACAATTATCCTTTTACTTGTTATAATCACCGAAAATTATATGTAAGAAATGAGGTACGAAAACTTTATTTATAGTGGTTTTTGTCACTTGAACGAAAGGACACGTCTTAGGAGGTAGGTCGACTTGAGCAGTGATCATAGGAAGGCTAGAAATTAAGTTAAAGATATATAACTTCAAAGATCAATTTCTCTTCAACCGCTAGGATTTTGAGGGCAAGTAAGGGCTCATTAGAAAGAGAAAAAAAATCCTCTTTAAGATGGTGTAGGATTCATTGTGGAAAGTTGCCTCCAAGATGTCCAAAATAATTTTCAAGTGCAAAACAGTAGGTCATTAGGGCTTCTCTATTGTTTGGGACAACAAGTTTTTTCATGGCTTTGTCATAGGATCATAGTGTCATCATGTAGGAGTGTTGTCATCATGATAGTGTAGCATCACACATCCAAAAAAGTCATCATATATTAGTGCAGTGATATGTTATTAGCCATCCGTCATTAGATCATCACAAGGAGAGCTTCTACATCAAGAGGCACTATGAGCATCAATAAGAAGGACTTCTTCATCAAGAGTAAGGAAATCATCATGATTAGTGTCTTCATGGTTAGTTCAAGGACATCTAGGACATTATGAACAATAGGCATCTAGGACAAGACATATTCTTAGTGGATTGGCATCTTCATTCATGGTATCCTTGTCAAACAAGAGCCTTGACATCATCATCTGGAACTAGACATCTCAAGAATATTGACATCTCGGTCAATGCCATATTGACATCAATGACAACCTTGATTAACACTATAATCAATCAACCATGCCTCATGATCTACGTGTGTACTTGAAGAAGAAGTGAAGTACACATCCGAACCTTCATCTAATGTGGTTTTCACTTCTGTAAAAGGAGCATCATCAGATCCCTTTCCTTTCTCAGGAGTTTTAAATCTACAGTCCTTTTTGTAGTTCCCTTCTTTTCCACATTTCGAGCATACCTTTACTTCTTTTCCTGGAGATTTAGATCTCCCGATTGAGGCCTTATTTTATTTTTTTTCTTGGATCGTCCTCTTACATATAAGGCATCTCCATTCTGGCTCTCCATATTGTTGTCTCATCTCCTCCAACAAAAAATATGAGACTATTTCATCAAACTTCAAGGTAGTTGCATTGCTACCTATAGCAACAACCAGACTATCCCACGAGTCTAGTAGATAACACAATAGACTAATGCACTTATCTTCATCTGAAATTTTAATATTAACAGATAAAAACTGACTTACCTCAATATTGAAGGCATTTATATTCTCTGTCACTGAGTCTCCATCCTTCATCCTCAGGTTACATATATTTTTCCACAAGAATAATTTGTTCATCAGAGACTTACATTGATACAAAGTCCCTAAATTGTCCCACAAAGCCTTTGTCGTAGCCTCCCTTGATACATCCAATGATACTAAATCTAAGAGACACAATCATATTTTGCTCGTCACCTTTCGATCTAAATTTTTCCAGTCTTTTGCGACATTCATGTTGGTGTCATACATTATATACAGTAATCCAGCGATCTCTATCCACCAACAGATCCTCCATCTTGAGCTTCTAGCTCAAAAATTTGTCCATTGAATTTCTCTAACTCTATCTTTCTAGTTTTCACCATCTCCTTTCACCGCAAGAATTGATCACGCAGATCTCCCACTGTAACAAGGTCTACCATAAGCCTGAGAAACAAACCCCTCAACTGCAAATGCATCCCCTTGAAATTGAAACCACTCTGATATCAAATGAAGGTTTTAACCCTATATAGAAATCACCTGCAAATAGATTTTTAAAACTTAAAAATATACAACGGCGAGAACATAAAATATACACAGATATTTTCTCCTAGAACCCAAACCAGGAAAACCAAATTGATTCTTCATTATATTCCTTTCAATGTTAAAATACATTATATACATGTTAAAGCATTCATAAACCTCAATCCATTAACCGTAGATTATAACATAATTGTAGTTTCCTTGAATGAATCTAAAAAATTAAACCATCATGCCCAAAACCATGGGTAGGTCTGCCCACCATCCTTGGGTCCTCCCCCCATCCTTAGGTCTGCCCAACTATTATTGAGTGTGCATAAAAAAAAAACCAAAACAAAAAAAAATCCTGGGGCACTATCTCGGACCCTCTACAAGGGGGCTACCACACCCTTGCACTTAGCCCCCCTACGTCACCCCCTGTTGCGCCCAATGCAACATAAAAACACCTGGGACTAGTCATGGAAAGAATGTCACACACACCCAACACCTTAAACTTATTTCCTAAGATCACCATCATTTTTTGCTTGCCAAGGGCTTTCTGATGATATAAATTTCATCCAAATCTAAACTTTGGACACAAAGTTATGGACTTCGGAAGTTTCATTGTTTTATGCCACATCAACAATTGTACAACTAACACATAGCTGACAAGTGGCAACCTTGTGCCCACAACTCACCACTACAATATTCCATGTCATCTAATACATGGTTGACATGTGGCAGTCCTAAGCCCATGTGTTACCATCGCTTTGCGCCACCACCTTCAAAATCCACGCATATTAGTTATCCATTCACATTTAGATTTGAGATTTATTTTTCTCCCGCTACATTATTCTCAATTCTTCCATATTTTACTATGGTAAAAGATTAAAATCTCTATATATCCAAATTCAGGAAAATACTAAAAGGCTATTTGTTCCAAAAAAATAGGATTTATGGATATCTTCTACAGTGAATCATTCATAACTCTGGATATCCAAATTCGAGACAATCCTAAAAGGCCATTTTTCCAAAAGATCAGATTTCTTATATGCGGCTACAAAAATCCAAAATCTTCTAAACTCCACATCACTAGCCATGACAAGCACCTCATTAACTGCCACGATAGATCTTCCACACTATAATGCCATGCAAGCACACCATGTTGGAAAATGACATCAACATGCAATGTCATTGTATCTTAACCTTCATACATTTTTTGTGAGATACATTAAAGTACCACATCACTCCTCTACATTAGCATTTCACATCACCAAAAGGTTTGTGACTCTTCTAAGTGGACCCCATGATCAGGTGATCAAATTTTAGCTTAAAAATGAAAGTGCCTAGAAACTATTGAAACTAGCTTCAAGTCGAAATGCTCGTCATTCTTAATCCAACAACATTTATTTCACCTCAATCCGACATCGTATGCTCAAGTTATTTCATTCTAATTGTTTGTCCCAAAAACTAAAAAATGAGAAGGTCTGCTAACTGGGCAACTCACTGGGCTTCCGTACAACTGGCATCATCCAGGGTGACTGTGCAAGTATGGACCAATCGAGTTATGCCAAGTGTCAAGCTTCAATTCATGAAGGTGCCCATGTTTTGATTAGGTCGTTTTATATGTGGTGGACCAATTAGGGTGTGCCACATGGCCCAACCAGAGGCTGCCACGTGGCACCCCACGGTAGGCCAAAATTTGTTAAGGGTTTGGATGTCCTAGGAAGGGCTCGAACCCCCAACCTGCAGTTCAATAGTCCAGCACCTTACCACTATGCCCTCATAATGGTTCTTATTTGTATATGGCACTGACTTATTTAAAGTTTACAAAGGGCGCATATGGGAGGAGGGGTCGGGTTGTCAACCCCGACCCCCATTCACCACACCACCATACAATTGGGTGCAAAAGGTTAAGGGGCTCGATACCTTAGCCTGGCGCATGGTCACAGGTTTCCCACAAGACCTGAGGCGAAGTCTGGGAGGCATTAGGAGGAGGATGCTATGGTAAGCTCCAGGTCCAGGTCACATGGGTGCCACGGGACCATGGCAACGACTTGGCAAATGGGTGCTAATGAAGGGGGCCAACCCTGGCCATATGGCCTCCACCATGACCATGGCGAAAACGCAGGGGGTCTATAGTGGTAAGGGCAAGTCATTGGCCTAGCCCTCTTCCCCATGGACACCAACAAGACCATGACCCCGAAGCTTAAGGGGCTAGGCCGGTGGGGGCAAGAGGCTAGCCCTGTCCCCCAGTCGCATGGCCCTTATGGACAAATTATTCCGAACCAGGGTTATTGGGAAATTTAATTATCCAACAAATTGCGCATTCGGCGGGAAAATATTTCGCCTCTGCAGCAGAAAATAGGGTGGATTTGTAGGACAATTAAACTATTGGTCTGATTTGTAGGATAAATAATGAAAAAACTATAGGGAGAGCTTGTAGAACCAAATATTTGTGAGTTTTTAGCCTTTTGGAGCTCAACAAGGGTCTACCTAGGGTGGACATTATGGATTCAATGGTGACCTCTATTTGATAATTTAAGCACATATAAATGAAATTTTTGTAGGTTCAAGCCCATGGGTGTATGCATCAATCAGTGTTTTGGAGCAGTTCTTGAAGGTGTTTGAGCATGGAGAAGACACTGTAGGGGTTTTCTTACCTTCAGATGTTTACTGCAGTAGTTTTTAATTGCAGGATTCAGCTCTTCTATACTTTTCTCATTATGTCTTGTTGAGGAAAGCTTTCTATTTGTCCTTCAATGTGGAATTGAAGTGCTTATATGCTCATGTATGCTCATTTTCAGATGGAGTACAGGGTATTTGTAGGAGACATCGTGTGTTGTTGATGTTTTCATGACTGACTGTAGGTTGTCATGATGTTTATGTGAGAGCTATTTACAGGAGAACATTTCCTTAAAGGGGAAATAGCCACATGTTTTATCAGCAAACTTTTATGTACTCCTTTTCCACTGAATATATGGAGCGGTCTAGCTATGTTGGCAGACCCAGAGATGTAGCCCGGGAGGGGTGAACTCCATCATTGAATCCTTTTTTCTACTCTTCATGAATATTTGTATGAGTCATGGATGTTTTGTTTCTTATGCTTAAGTTTACATGTGAAAACTAACTCATATCTTGAAGAGACCTATTGGAAAACCTGTTTTGTGTTAATACCCATTTTTACTTGCAAAGCGTCGGAGAACGGTCCTTGTTTTTAGGAAGAGGAAATTGACCTCATCCTTCATTTTCAGATGACTCCAAGTCATATACTACTTAATTGGCATCCATATATGTTTTTTCCATAAATTCCACTTATTAGAAATTCTAAATGCTTAGACTTCCTCCACTATTAGAATCCAAATTCCCACACTTCAACACTTGACAGAATTTGGTCTTTGGTATTAATAGATTCTGGATGCCTCCGAATTTCCTCACTCAACAGATTCAAGTATTTATATTTTGACACTTGACAGAACATTCTCTTGGGTAATTAACAAATTCCAGATACCTTCTAGTATTCAGACTTCGGCATTTAACAGATCTTGAGTGTCGGACTTCCACATTTAACAAAGTCAAATGTCTGTCTACATGTGATTTACGCCGAAGTTATTCTTTCAACTATTATGGATCACAGAAGCCTCAATTCAACTAAAGTCAATATCAATTAAATTTTAGGAATTTATGCCCCTTTAGTCCCCTTTCCACTAGGACCATGGTCACAACCCCCATTGGTCTATATCATAAATGACTAAGAACAAAACTTCCAATTTCTAAATTTCCAAAACAAGAAAACTTTTGTTGAGCATCCAAGTCTATTTCAAACGATTAAAACTAATTTTATTGAGGAAAATACTTGCCTAGAAGACTCTTGAAGGTTTAGGAATATTCAACAACCTCTAAAGGCATCCAAAATATCATCCATAATTAAAACACTTCTCAAATAATATTTATAAAATCACATGGAATGAAGATAGGAATCACTTGAAACTCCAAGAATGAAAATACTCAGTTTACGCAATAATTATTATATCTGAAAGAGAAGAGACTTGTAATGTTATACTAATAACTTGATTATTATTTCTTCAATTCCATATAGAATACAATGAAGAAAATACATGATTATATATTAAGCATTCTTTGCATCTGCATGTAGGAAATTGTATAGTTTTATTAATTCAAATTATAACCTGAAAATTTTCTATTTATTTACCCATAGCATACTCATAATTTATAACCATAATAATATAATGAATTAATAAAGGTATAAATAGAAACTTATATGAATACGATAAGCCTAGCAGACTTAGCGATTTCAACCCAAACATAGGTAGTTCTATTGTAGAATTTCACCCCTTAGCTAGGCTATGATACCACAGGGGTGAAGTAGGAACAACGATTCTGAGTTCATTCTATAAGAAATTCAACCAAGATAATTTCCACTCATAAGTTTTCCAAAGGATAAAGCAACTAGAGGCACCCATATTACCTACCTCTCACAATACAAGAGGACTTCCTTCTCTACTTCTTAGTACCTCAAAATCCTCTTCTTTTTATGCTTTTTAGAGAAGACATAGAAAGGTCTAGTTAATGCCACAAAACTTCTTGCATATTTTCCTAGTTTCCTAGCTCTTTCAACAAGTATATACACATATGTTCATGGCTTGTTTGATCTATATATTCCTAGAACTTTGTTTTCTACTCTTCTTTTCTCTGCAGCTTTTTTTTCCTTCCCTTTTTCTCAGCATGTTTCCTCCTATTCGAATTTTCCCATGCATTCCACCTAACAAGAAGTTCCACTCTCTACTTTTTCTTGTTCCAAGAATGTAGGGGAGACAACTTGCGAATATATAGGAGTGATGCCTTAACTCTACAAATTAGTTTTCTCCACTATTTGTGACTTAAATAAGGTGAAGATGATAAGGAAAAATAGATAGAGAAATAATAAAGAAATCTCTTAGACCCTATTACCTTTCGCTACTTGTGGTATCATAGCCCCTATAGGCGCTCATCGTCTGCTAGTCTTGGTCATCATCATTTTATTATCTACAAAAGTAAAATATTAACAATGCTTGCTATATCATGGTATATCTAACTCATGGTGATCAATATAGTAGGAAATACAAATATGCATGCATATTTTTTGAACAAATTTAATTGCAATTTTTTCAAAGGAGATAAATTGCGATATTCCACACCCTTTTGTGTATGTATCGCTGCAATGAGCTGGGGGAGTAATATGGATTTAAGAAAGTCATCAGGCAAGGCAATATTGTGACAAATCATAAGTAAGAGTAAGGTGGAGTTAAGAAAGTCATGAGACAAGGTAAGGTTGTGAAAGACGTTACTTTTCGAAGCTAGTATTAGGTATGAACATTCAATTGATATGTTGTTTCGAACAAAGTGTTTTACTTTTCATAAATATAGGTTTTATGTGATATTGTTATAAAATCTTTAGTATATGGTTAGGATCTAGCTAATTTTAAAAAAATCACTTTTGTATACAAGTTAAATAAAGCTAAGATAATATACAACAAGGATAGAAAAACCAAACCTACAAAATTTCTCATTCAAATGAGGATGGAGACAACAAATATGTAATGGAAAAAATACACCCAAAAAAATATTAGGGTTTTGAGCGTTGCTTGTAAGAGAGAAAAATCCTGAAGCATGAAGTTGAAGCTCATCGTAGGTGAAGATGTGTTGGTAAAAAACATGCTACATGCAAGAACAATCATCAGGATGTAAAGGAATCTTAATATTTTTCCATGTGTCAAATGGACATAGTAGTGTTTTTCATTTTTAATATTGATTTTACTACCTTGCACATGAACTTGCATGATTCTATGTGTAAAGAAAATAGAAAATTATACATTGTCAACGATAAGTTGAATAAAAATGTATTTCTATTAGGTGTAACCCTTATCTCACCCCAAGCTCTCCCCATTATCTTTCCCTACAAGGTGATATGAGTTGAATAACCCTTGTAATTGGAACCCTAGAGGACCTCGTTGGAAAGTGGATGACCTACAACCAAACTCAACCATAACCATTCACTCCCATGTGTTCAAGAAACTATAGTTCCAAGTCATAGAAGGACTTGAGTGGAGTGCCACAACTTTAAAGGTTGCAAGGTATTTGGAAATTCATAAACATATAGCATATAGCATGGGCCAATCTCATTGGTCATCTCCAGGAAGAGGGATTTGAGATTTCTAAAATGAGATGTCAAGAAAATTAGGAGCAAGGGAAAATACAACATTTTTCTCCACAATGGGAGGCAATCCATCAATTCCTTTTGGAATTGATAATTGCTCTAGGCATATATCTATGAAACAACATGTTCAAAAATAGTTGTAAGTGATGCCAGGCTTCAGCAAGAGCATCTACAATACACGTAGTTCTTGGATCGAAAGAAAAAATCAAAGGATCATAAGCCTAATGCAAAGCCCAAAAGTTCCAAATTACAAGTGATCTAGAAGGGTTATATTCCTATGTATTCCATTAATCTAGTCATCATTAATATTGGTTCAAGATCCATGGATATTGTATATCATCCAAGCTAGAGAAAATGAGGGCATTGAATTTGATAACAATATCATGTTCATAGAAGCTACATGAACCTCTACTAATATAGTGAATCAAACAAAAGGAATCCGCAAAGCCTAATTTTGAAGTGGAGTTTAAGGGAAAAATTAAAGCACCTAATCTTGGAAAAGCTCAAGCCCAAGGCCCTAAAATATATACTAGAAGCAATGCAAACTAAGGCATTTGCATTCATTTTTTATTCCAAATGTTGATGATCACATGCATGAATATCGTTTCAGTTCAAACTAGATTATGTCTTTGAATTCAAAGAAGCAAAACACTATGAGGATTAAATAGGAACAACAACAACATGCAAAGTACTATTGCATTTAACTATAATTTTTATTTTTATTTTTGATGAAAACATAAAACTATTCAAAGTTCCAAAACTAAGGCTAACTAGTCCTCTGCTCACACAAACAAAAACAAAAAACAAAAATCAAAACATATTACATATAAAATGTTCAAAGTATTATTACTTCTGGCGAGTTTGACGGGGCTCGTGAGATTGTAATGACTTTAACATACATGAAATTCAATGAAAGACCTGGTTAGTATTTTCCTCATATTACCGAACATAAAGGGAAGGGAGTGTCATTGTTCCAAATTCATTGGCTAATAGAGTTGGTGAATTGTTTCTTCTTCTTTGAAATTCACTTGCATAGAATTATGGGATGATTGATTGTTGGAGGATAAAGACTAAGATTATTTGCAAAGATTCTAAACCAATTTCCTCACCATGTTACATTTGGCTTCAAGAATATTGATTCCTTGCTTTTGACAGATTAAAATATTCATTATATTTGCATGTTACGATGCATAAAAGTGCTTAATCTCCTTGATATTTGCAATGATTTAAAGCAAATTCCTCTTGTTGAAGTGTATGCCCTCCTCATGCATTCACATAATTATTCTAAGTTTTGAGAGATTCCTATTGTCCATGCTACATGCCTCAACTATCCAAAATACTTGAGAGATTGTTAGATGGAGGGAGAACTTGTGTCCCTCAAGAAAATAGTTGCCTCTTGCTTTAATTCTAATTACTAAATTTAGACTAGAGACAAAGTTAGACCCAAATAAAGATTTCCTTGCATCAAAAGAATTAGGGATTTTGAACTCAAAATTAGAACCTAGAGCAAGTTTCCTATTTGATTTAAAAAAGGAGTATGCATTAGAAGACTTATATGTTACAAAGGATAGATATTCTTACCAATAAAGGTGTTTATAACCAAACCTTTGTTCAAACCCCCCAAAATTTTAAGCTGGCCCCAAATTATTAGCTTTGAGAACAACCTTGAAACTAAACTAATGGAGACATGACACTTGAATGAACATGGATTACAATTCGCTCCAAAGGAATTCAAATGTTAAAGCCTTAATAAAAGACAAAAGTGAGGCTTCAACAAAGTTCCTATAAGCAAAGAAAAAGGGAGTGGGCTGGACGGTGAACCTATAGGAACCGGTCTCTTAATCCAATTTTATTTTAATCCAACCCTAAATAAAATTTCCAATTGAGAGAGGAAATTAGGGACCAACTCAACAATGTTAAGAATTCTAGTGTTCCTCGAAATAATAGAATTTGGATTCTAGAAAGAATCTAAAGAAGAAATTAGTTAAAATTGAAGCTTACTATTAAGCTCATTAAATATATTATCCTAACGAACTTTTAGAGTGAAACCATCCTTTCAAGTTAAATCCCCATGAATAATTCCAGAATAGATACCAACATAATCAATGCTAAATAATAGATCAAAGAGAAAATTCAAGCATACCTTAGGTTTGAATTGAGGCTATCAGTTTCCCAATTTGGTTGTGTGGTCTCACCAATATGCCATTAAAAAAACATACTAATACTCTAGCTTTTCAAAACCTAGAGCTTGGTTAAATGCTTGCACTATACAAGTACTATAATACATCCTTTGGGCTCCCATATTTAAAAAAAGGAAAAAGATGCTCTATTGGCTTATTCATTTGGAATTAAGTGTTGATTAAGAATTGTTCCAACGAGAACTATAAGGGATATAACCAAGGTTGTTGTCCCTATTTTTCATAGAGACTCTTAGCTTAAAAATTGTGGCTCCGTTGGCCTACTAATTGACATATGAATTGAGGTCACTTTTGACATGGAAGAAAGAGAATTTCATGTAGAAGCTTGTTTCCTTGTTTTACCTTAAAATGATGATAACCAACTTGATTCCCATGGGAGTCACTTTGTTGATCATGGCTTTGATGGCTACCATAGAATCCCAATTATCATAAGTGATTTGATTCTTTCATCCTTGGTTATTAAAATGCCTCACAATAAGGCATAGACCCCCACTTGACTGTTGGTTTCTTGTCCTAAGCCCCATGCATAAGATGCTATAGCATGCCACTCGAGATCAATGAGTATCCCCCCCACACTCGAGACCCTTCATTTCTCTTTGAGGCTCCATTGAAGAATAAAATGTGCGACTTTTGGCCCCTTCTCAAATCTATGAATTCTTGATAGTCCATTTGAATTATCTAATGTAGGTGACTCTTATTTGAGTAAATGGGAGGAGGGTAAGAGATTGTTTGAATTTGAAACATATACCATCTTCTTTTAATGTTTTCACTGATGGTTTAATCTTTTTTTATTGAATATGACATTATTTTGAGTGAGTCATATCTTCTAGTAGATATACTTGGGAAGGGGATTATGGGTTTGCTTCAAATCATTTTCATTACATAGTGTTACTCTATAGGATTTTCTCCATAAGTAGAACATCTATTTTCAAGTAATGGGGAATCCTAGACAATGATTAATTCTTGCAAACAATGTTATGTAAAACTTCATGATATAATTACAAACAAAGAATAAATGATGAACAATTTCTTCATCGTATTGATATAATTCACACCTAGAAGGGGCATTAATTCCTCTCTTTTTCAAATCATCCAACATGAGGAGCTTACCATGCACCATAATTTGGCAAATTAGTTGATCTTGGGGACTTCGTCACTATACCAAATAAATTTCCAAATAAGGGATTTCAAGGGAAAAGGGAGACATGATAGTTGAGCAAGATATTCCCCTTTGATAGTGTAATGTTATGAACCATGCACCTTAAAAAAAATAAGAATAATTTCATTCCACTTTGAGGGGTAAATCTCCTTTTACAATGTATAAAACAAGCTTTGATGATCATAAGACTAGGTCTCCATAGTATATATATAGTAGAAAGAGGGTACAATTATAAAGAAATGTTCTAGCTAACATAAAAATATACCAATAGTTTGTAATAACTCAATATCTAGCGCTTACTAGAGAATCTTAGGGTTAACATGTGGCTTATATAGGGCTTAACATGCCAAACCAACTTCAAATTCCCTTTCACTATAATGTTGATTTACTTGTTATTTTATAGTATTTAGTTCTATAACCAAGTTTCCTTCAATAGTTTGAGAACCTCTTGTTGGTGCCCAATGTGATCCTCCACTACTTAATACTTTGCAGTCCCTTTCAAGGGTGATGTGATGGAGGGAGGATGATATCCATAAAGTTCCATAAATGGGGACATTTTTGATAAAGTATGGAAGAATGTGTTGTGCCGCCATTTTGTCAAGGGAAACCACTTGACTCATTGTGTACATTTATCAGATGCAAAGAAACATTGATATTTTTGTAGACATTTATTCACAATCTTAGTCTTCCCATTGGGTTGACAATGGAAAGATAATTTGTGTGCCAATTAAGCACCCAAATAAGAAAATAATTTAGTCCAAAATTTCCAATGAAAAATGGATCTTTGTCCCTTATAATAATCTTTGGTATTCCATGTATTTTTTAGATTGTTTCCATGAGTGCTTTTATTATTATACTTGCTTTAAAAGGATGAGAATGATAGAAAGAATGGGCATATTTTTTCATTCAATCTGACAATACATTATAAATTTTTTCCTTTAGATTTGGGTAAACTTGTAATAAAATCCATTGAAACTTTTTCCCAACATTGGCTTTGTATGGAAAATGGTTGTAGGAGCCCCGGGGTCTTGATTGTCTCTCCCTTATTCTATTGGCATACCATACATTTAACCACAAAATTTTTCACATCTACTCTAAGGCCTTCTCAATTTTTTTTTACTAGTCCTATGATATGTTTTCAAAAACCTTGAATGTCCTCCAATAGGAGAACTGTGTAATTTCAAAATGATCTTCTATTTGAATTTAGAATTCTTACATGAGTATAAATGATCTTTAATACCGCAACAAACCATTCTTCCACATAATTTTGTCCTATTGCATCGAGGTACCTCTATAGTTGTTGAATGATCTTGCATACCTTCTCATCTTACTTCCACTTTACCCTTTCTTCTTCCACCTAGTATGATTGTGGAATGAACATAGCACATAGTAAGCATTTTTGTGTATTACTTTGTCCTTGAGAGTACATCTACCATAATATTTTGTTTTCCCTTTTTGTAGATAATTTCAAAGTCATAACCTAGCATCTTAATAACTCATTTTGGTTGCTCTTCTAAAGATATTCTTTCTTCCAAGAAGTACTTTAAATTATCATAATCTATTTTTACTTTGAAGTGTCTTCCTATTGAGTATGGATGTCATTTATTAATTGCATGTAGTATGGACAACATTTATTTTTCATAGATGGGTCTAAGTAAGTTCTTTCTTTTATGTTCACTACTTTCAAAGGTAAGGGGGCTTCCTTCTTACATCAAAACTGCACCAATGGCATGTCTCTAGGCATCAGTCTACATAATGAAGGTTTTTGTGAAACCAAGTGTGGTCAATATGAGAGTTGTACACATAGCCTCTTTAAGTTTTTCAAAAGCTCTGGTCACTTATTTAGTCCAAGAAAATGCTTCCTTCTTCAATAATTTTGTTATAGGGTCTACTATTTAACCATAATCCTTAACAAATTTGTGGTAATATCCTATCAATCCTAAGAATCCTCTAAGTTTCTTCAGGGTCTTGGGGAATGACCATTCCCTCATAGCTTTGATTTTGTTAGGGTCCACTTTTACACTTTCGTGGGATACAATACAGTGCAAATATTCCACTTCTTGAACCCAGAAGGCACACTTGGAAGGCTTTGCATATAATTGTTTCTCTTCCAATAGTGTTAAGACCTTGTCAACATGTTGTACAATCTCTTTATAAAATTTGTTGTAGAATAGTATGTCATCAAAAAATAATAACACAACTTTCTTGGGAAGGGCTTGAAAATGAAATTCATGAAGCTTTGAAATGTTGAAGGTGCATTGGTAAGTCCAAATGGCATAACCAAAAACTCACAATGACCTTCATGTGTTCTGAAGGTTGTTTTAGGAATGTCTTATTGCCTCAATATGAGGTGATGATATCCATAATGAAGATACAACTTAATAAAGAAAATTGTTGCATGAAATTCATCTAATAATTCATCATTGAAAGAAATAGAAATTATCTTTGAATGTCATTTTGTTGGATTGTCTATAATCTAAACATGTATTCTATGAACCATTCTTTTTTATAACCATTTGGTGAAGATAAAGCACTCTGGCTAGGTTGAATGATGCCAACCTATAACATTTCTTGAACCATATGCTCAATCTAGCTCTTTTGTGCATATGGATACTTATAAGGCCTAATGTTAGGTGGTACACTTCCAAGCTGTAAATGAATAGCATGGTCATGATCTTGAGCACGTGGAAGACCCTTAGGCATCATTCCAGATACCTTGCAATTATTGTTGATAACTCTTCGGAAATCCACTAGAGTAGGGGATACATATGTTGGATGGATATGTTTGAATATCTAATGAACACAAATGTGTAATTACACCATGGTATTGATCTGGATCTATTTAGCTACCAGAATTAACCAAGGTCTTTTATTTCTATGATGTTAGCATAATTGCATATGAAAGAGTATGAAAATCCACATGTGAATACTTGTGAAGAAGATGAAATGTAACGATAACCATCAAATCAAAGAACACAAACACATTGATAACAGAGTTCACCTAGTGTGGATTACATCTCTGGGCCCTGGTGTCAAGAGTGGGGAGGTCACTTCATTAAGTGTTGCAAATGATGATGATGTACATGGTATGTTCTTTGTCATTACAAGTATAAATACCCTCAACTAAAGTGGTAGGTATCTCCACGAGACGTTCTCAGGAACTCTCACTCATATGGGAAAATTCCCTCAATAAGAGTGGCATGTCTCTCCACAAGACGTTCTCCCTATATGAACTCTCACTAAAATGTTAATTTCTCAACATAATGGTAATCAAGTATCCCTCAACATAATGGTAAGCAGGGATCTCAACAAAAAAAACACCATCTTAGTAAATCAGAAGAAAAGCATGACATAATTGCATCATATACCTCCACTTTCGAGGATGGCCGAAAAATGCAAAGCTCAACTATTGAAATGGACATTGTCGCTGAATTCAAGGCACGAAATCATGTCAAACGACTATAAACTTTGACCCTTTCTGACAGCATCAAATTCTGGACCCTGAGGAATCTTGAAGATTCCCCCAAATATTCCTTCTTGAAGATGGCCAAAAAATACACTGTTGGGATAAATATTCTAAGTACACCATTGCGCTCCTTGTGAAATTCTGTGAAAAATGACTATAAAATTTGCATCATTCTGCCTCTGTCAAAAAATCAGCCTCCAAGGGAATCTTTTAGATTTCACAAGATTCTCCAAAGATTCCTTTTTGCTGGAAACCTGAAATTTTGTTGCTCATATGTAGATTTTGACTAAACGTTTGGACTCCTAATGAGAAAACGTGCAAAAATGACTATCAACTTGACAAATTTTGTCACTGGCATCTCTGGCCCTTTAAGAGAATATTTTTGGCATCTTGCATATTCTCTGGCTCATGGTTCCACTGCTTCTAGATGCTCAGGGTTCTGCAATCCACATGGTTCCATCCTTTGCACCTTCATTTGGTCGCTAGGAAAATGGATCTAGGTTTTAATAAATATGTGTCGACGAACATTATAATGTAGGGTCGTTGGTCCATTGGTAAAGTGCCCAAACTAGGTGCGAGGTCGATGGTTCCAACCCCCGCCCAACCAAAATAAACATTGGTTATTTTTTTTCACATGAAACCGTTTGACTTTGTGATTTCAATCGGTGGTTAAGATATGCAGTTTGGAGGAGCCGTTGGTGTTTTAGCGTTGTTTTATAATTGCTGGAACTATTACAGTGGCGGTAACATGTAATGTGGCGCTTTCTATGGTTTGTGCGTTGACCACCATCGTCGATGGTCCAGCCATTGGGGTGGTCGACTAGGTTCAAATCCCATCAATGATTTATATATATTAGTTGTAACGGCGACTGTGAATGGCAGCGGTGGTTTGGATAACTGTTATGTATATGTGTCGTTTTATTGACCAGTGATCGGGCTGGTCCGCTGTGGGTGGCCAGCCCACCACGTTATTGTTTTTAATAAATAATACAACAATGTCGAGGATGGCGGGGGTGATGGCTTTCCACCCCAAAACTATTTCTTTTGTTTTTTTAATAAACAACCAAATAAAAAAAATTCGACCAGATTTTAAGGGTTATAGGTGAAATTAAGTAGGTGACAAATTCACCCATTCCGATGGTCGAATTCCATGCGCCAGGTCGCTGCCAAATTGTTGCCTCATTAATACTGCCTCTTGGCCAAGATTGACCATAAATTTAACCAGATATAACTTGAGCTTACGAACTCATATTTAAATGTTGTTAACATCATTGAAATCAGGTGACGAGGAATACGATATGGTTCTAGTTTCATTTCAATCCAAGGATTTTAATTTCTGAGTCATTCTAAGCCCTCTTTGACTTTTGAGCTTCTTTGAAGCCACCTAGCTCATTCCTCCCCACTGAAACGCTTTTGGTCCTCCAAACTCATGAACATATTGCAACTATTATGTTACATTGTCTGCACCACAAGTGTCCTAATAGGTCACCCTTCCTTTTCCTTCACCCTTGTCCTTCGGAACCATAAGTGATGAACCGACACCTGCATCCTCTACAAACTTGTAGTACATCTTTAAGAATTACATGCTGAATTACATGACCAGTAATGTCCCAAGAATCCCCATACTTTCCACAAGTTTATAACACACACTATGTGGTCAAGTTTACATCATAATGGAAACCAATACCCCAACTATCAATAAAGGCTATAAACATCATCGTTGCTTTAATAAGCGACGGAAAACACATCATCACTTTTACAATTTAGATTGTAACACATGATTTACAAAATGAGGCCATGGCAAGCTATCAAATCTAATAAAACCATCTCTTACTCAACAAAGTGAACCACAAGGAGTGTGGTCGATTTGCTTGTTGAACATCTTCACCAACTGGTTTCTACACGAGTGCTTTGTCCTTGAGACGTTGCTCTGGATGGAGCCTCCAACATGTGGCTCTTTGATGACCACCTCTATTGCAATGACTGCAAAAATTATTCTTCCTCCAAACATGTTTAACATGCTTCCTCCCTGATGTGGAGAAAGTCTTTCAACATTCAGTAATCACATGGTTATGTAAACCACAAAAACTACACGTTTTTCTATCACATGATTTATGTTCATCATTATCATGCTTGTAATCAAAATTAACTCTATAATACTGAGACTATTTATACCTCTCTTGACTGTCTCTGGTGTGATTATGGAAATGAGGGCTTGCCTTAGCTCTTCCTCTGCAATGTGCACTGTCATGGGAGGATTGTGATGTGTCCCCATCATCCTCTTTCCTTGAAAGTTTCGACAATGTCTTGGAAGCTTCTAATACCTTTGATCACTCTCCTTTAGTGTATCCCAAACTTTCAAATTGAGGTCTATGTACCACCTCCAATGGTTGAGTCATTCCTTGGCCATTAACACCAAGTCCTCCTCCTTTATACCCGATCTTGGTAAGGAGTCTTATGCTAGTTCTTGAAATGGGTACCTCCATGTTTCAAATAGAAATAGTGTCATGTGAGAATGAAACTGAAGAACAATCAATACTTTTTACCTTAGATGTTGATTCTGAAATAGGTGATGATGGCTTCGTTAAGCCTTCATTGCGCTTCAATTTCTCCAAGGCCTCTTCCATGGCTCTTAACTGAAGTTTTTGTCTCTGCTTCTCCTTTTTTCTTCTTGTATAAGTCTCCTCAATTCAGGATTCTCTGCTTGAAGGCTCTAACTGATCTCCTCATCTGAATGATGAGAAGATGATGAAGAAGGTGAATGCTCACTTGAGGGGGTAGATGGAGCATCGTCCTCTGCTATTTTTGACACATCCTATAGAAGGCCTCGTACATACCTCTATCATCCTCCATCTTCTTTCTTGTTTCATGTTAATTCATTCACACTCGCAATTCACATCAGTGAGAAGATTGCTCTGATACCAAACTTGATCTAGATCTCTTCATCTACCGAAATTAATCAAGATCTTTCACTTATGTGATGTGATCAGAATTTCATATGAAAGAGTATGAAAATCCACATGTGCATACTTGTAAAGAAGATGAAACATAACGACGCCCCTTAAATTGAAGAACACAGACACATTGATAACAGAGTTTACCTAGTTACGTCTTCGGGCCCTAGTGTCAAGAGTGGGGAGGCCACTTCATTAAATGTTGCAAATGATGATGATTTACATGGAATGTTCTTTGTCATTACAAGGATAAATACGCTCAACTAGAGTGGCAGGTCTCTCCATGAGACATTCTCATGATCTCTAACTCATATGGGCAAATTCCCTCAATAAGAGTGGCATGTCTCTCCACGAGATGTTCTCCCTATAGGAACTCTAATTCAAATGGGCATTCCTTCAGCATGACAAGCTAATAAAATCTCACATTATGTGGCATACAAGTATCCCTAAACATAATGGTAATCAGGGATCTCAACAACAAAATCATCATCTTAGCAAATCAGAAGAAAAGCATGACATAATTGCATCATATACCTCCACTTTCGAGGATGGCCGAAAAATTCAAATCTCAGCTACTAAAATGGACACCACTGTTGAATTCGTGGCATGAAATTGTGTCAAACAACTATAAAATTTGCCCCTTTCTGACACGTCAAATTCTGGACCATCAGGAATCTTGAAGATTCCCCCAAAGATTCCTTCTTGAAGATGGCCAAAAAAATCATTGCTTGGATGAATATTCTAAGCACACCATTGCGCTCCCTGTGAAATTCTGTGAAAAAATGACTATAAAGTTGGCATCATTCTACCTCTATCAAAAATAAGCCTCCAAGGGAATCTTTATATTCCACAAGATTCTCCAAAGATTCCTTGTTGTTGGACACCTGAATTTTTGTTGCTCATATGGGGATTCTGACTACACGATTGGACTCCTAGCAAGAAAATGTGCAAAAATGACTATCAACTTGTCAAATTTTGTCACTGGCATCTCTGACCCTCTAAGGGAATCTTTTTGACATCTTGCACATTCTCTGACTCATGTTCCACTGCCTCTAGGTGCTCAAGGTTCTGCACTCCTCCTAGTTCCATCCTCCGCTCTTCCGCTTGGTTGCTAGGCAAATGAAGTTGGGTTTTAATAAATATGCGTTGGCAGACATTACAATGTAGAGTCATTGGCCCGTTGGTAAAGTTCCCAAGTTAGGTGGGCGTAGGTCAGCGGTTCCAACCCCTGCCCAACCAAAATAAACAATGTTTATTTTTTAAACATGAAATCGTTGACTCTACAACTTTAATCAGCAGTTAAGATATGCAGTTTGATGGAGCCGTTGGTGTGTTGGTATTGTTTTATATTCCAGGGAACCATTACAATATCGATAACATATAATGTGGCGCGTTGTATGCTTTGTGTGTTGACCATCGTTTTCGGCAGATCGATCGACAATTTATATATATTCGTTGTAACGGTAACCGTGAATGGCAGCAGCAGTTTGGATAACCGTTATGTATATGTATCGTTTTGTTGATCAGTGGTTGAGCAAGTCCATCGGGGGTGGCCCACCCACCATGTTTTTTTTTTAATAAATAATATAACAATGTCGGGGGTGGGGTTAGTGGCTTGCCACCCTAAAACTATTTTTTTTGTTTTTTAATAAACAACCAATCAAAAATTTTCGACCAGATTTTATGGGTTATTGGAGAAATTAAGTAGGCAACAAATTCACCCATTCCGGTGGCCGGATTCCATGCGCCAGGTCACTGCCAAATTGTTGCCTCGTTAAGACTACCACTTGGCCAAGTTTGACTAGAACTTTGACCAGCTATAACTTGACCATACGAACTCAAATTTGAGGGTCATTTGCATTGTTGGTATCAGGGCGATGCGCACTAGGATCTAGTCATGGTTTCATTTCAATCTGAAGAAATTTATTTTTGATCCCTCTTTGACTTTTGAGCGTCTCTGAAGCCACCTGGATTAGGTATCCATTGTTTAGTAATTTTTTCATGCTATTTGAGTTTATCACTTTAAAGGGTTTCCCTTGGATACCTCTAAGCTCATTTTCCTTTCTTTCTGAGGAAAATCTCATGAAAAGATCTTGAAAATTAGGGGCCATTATTCCCATTGATTGTAACCATTGGACACCTAATACAACATCAATGACACCCAATTTGATTTATATCATGGGACTATCCAATAAATACTCCCCCATATTTAGCTTAATACTATGGCACTTCCCTAAACAATTTATGGTACCTCCATGTGAAAACATTACTCTAAATTAAGGTGTTGGAAAAACAAAGCTATTAGGAAGTTTTGTTGATTTGTAATTGATGAAGTTATGGATACTACATGAACCAATCAATATTGTTACCTTTTTATTTTTGATACATCTTTTTATCTTACAAGTTTGTGGAGTATTGATGCTAGCCAATGCATAGCAATATATTATTGGAATAGTCTCTTCTAGCTCTATATCTTATGATGGTTTGACTTCTTAATCTTCTTCATCTTAACAATCTATGAGAATAATTCATTCTCACCGAATTTATACCCCTCACTTTACTTGCTATCACAATTGAAGCATAGTCCCTTTAATCTTCATTCACCCATTTGTTGAGGTCTCAACCTTGTTGGTTTAGGAGAGGGAACATGATGTTCTTTATAGTTATTATTGACCAAATTTCTAGTAGCCATATTTTTACTTTCAAATTTCCTTGCTAGGCTAAAAGAATGCTCTCGGGATTTAAGTTCAAAGAGACACACCTCACGTTGGATACTTTCCTTTAAAGTATTTATTTTTCAAGTGCAATCGATACACGCACGTTTTTTTTTAAAATTGATAATTACTTCTAATGATGTTGATCTTCTTTTAATTTTCCCAGCACATTATTAAGCAATTACAATTCAAAAATTCAATCATATAATAGTAGTAGAACAATAGAGATCATAATGCACAAAGAGAGAATGATATTTACCCTAGGAAAACACACTAAGGGGAAAAACTAACAACCTTTTCAATAGTGAAATTCTTGTTTTCAACAAGAGACACACGTAGACCTCTAGTCAACAACTAGTTCAAACTAACCTTCAACAATTATATGGTCAAACCTAGTCTTCATCCTCTAAGTCAAGATTCCAATCCAATCCGACAACTTGACCCTCTTATTCTACCCTAGGTTGAAATTCGGCCCCCATTAACTAAAACTACCCAAAAAAAGAAGTAAACTAGAGAGAGTGATTCCTTCCAATGTGCGAGCTAGATAGAGAGAGAAAGAGATGAATTGTGTCCTTATTTTCATCCTCCTTGTCCTTCTTGTCCTTCGCTTGGATGCCCAGAAGATTCTTGAAGAGAGAGATAAAGTTTCTACCTTGAGGAGGAGATCGAAAGTCTATATATAGTGATATGTTGGGAAGAATGTTGGGTTCGTATAATACTAGTGATTACCCCATTACTATTGTAGTTGTACCCCTTATTAATATTGTTGTGCCCCTATTGTCCCCATATTGTTATTACTGGGCCCCATAGAATCCCTCTA
>APFE030931639.1:0-14657 GCA_000404065.3 Pinus taeda | reverse complement strand
TAGACTCCTATATATAGAAAGGAGGTTTTATCATTTGAATCATCCAAGAATTGTTCATTTATGTAATGTAAAGGAGGTTGCCCCCTCGAAGAGGCTGAATTCTAAGACGTTGATCTATCTTTTCTATCTTTTCTTCAGCTGGTTTCATAACAAAGAATGAGTGTGTCTTCTACCTAGGCTAACTTGACTATCTTTGGAGCCACAATTTCAAATTCAAAAATTCAAAGATTCAAATTTTCTTCTTTTAAAAATTCCAAATGGACATGACTCGAAAAAATATTTTTTTTTACTCTAGCATGAATAAAATGATTTATAATAATCAATATAAATACATCAAGGGCCAAAATATACATTATGAAGACCAACCATAGTTACAAAATTCAACACCCCCTCTTAACTAGGGAGGTATTCATAATGATTGTCATAGGTGTTCGCAAGTTGACAAGTTTCTCTATGAAAAAATTATAACAAATCATCATCAACCTTGTCAACATCTCTGACATAAGGTGAATCATCAACATCATATAGTCAACATCTCTAACATCATCATCATCTAGTCTGCATCTCTAACATCAACAACATCTGGTTTCCCCAAACAGTTACTACCACTGACCCATTTGGTTGATACTCCTGTCAAGTGGCATAACATTTAGCATCAACTAGTCATCATAATTCTGGTTGGTACCATTAACCCAACTGGTCGGTACTCCTAACCTAGACTAGTCTCGGTTCACCATCCTGGTCAATCTCTGTGACTCATGGTGAAAATCCAAGGCCATACTCTACCCAAGCAACTAGGCCCAACACTAAATGAAATTCTCATCCAAACTAGAGAGATTGAGCCTAATGTTGAAAGCCATAGACTCAACTAAGTGATCCTGGGCTACTAGGACTATTCTCCACATCTAGTCAATGCGTTTGACATCAGGAAAATAATTGTCCTCTGTTGGACCATTCTCCCCAACTAATCAACATATTTGACATAGGGAGAATGATTATCCATGATGTTCTCGTATCAACACTCTCTTCCACTAAGAGGTATAAGACTATTCTACATAAGAATAATTGTCCTTTGATGTTGTTGTCTCATCACTCCCTCTTGTTGAGAAAGGCAATCACTCCAAATTTTTCTTGGGACAATCTGTTTGGTGATACTTGAACTTGTTGATGGTATTGAACCTGCCAACATTCAAGGGGATCTCCTCGGTAATAAGTCCCAACTAGAGACCTCAGACCGTTTGGAGTAGCAGTCCCAAAATTGGGTGGTAATGTAGTGCCTTGACTGCAGTAGCGCGTAGAGATAAGTATGATGACTTTGGTCATAAGCAAGTGTGTGACCTTGCAGTGGGTCAAGTGAGATGAATGGGAGTTTTAACACACGGAGGGGAAAATGAAGTGTGTCCCTTAGAATCATGTACTAGCACGTAGCCTGAAAGGAACACATGATCGGAATGACATCACAAGCTACAATGAGAAATAGTCCATAAAACAAAGTGACGGGTTAATCCAACAACACACCTTCAACAAGATTCATAAAATTGCATACAAAATAGTTCATAATCAAATGTGTAAGTTAAACAACATATATTTCTAAAGCTACCAGAATAGTCCAACTACAATAACAACGTATGCATGAAAACGTGATAGCTCAGTTATATTATTATTGAGTGAAAGTTCCATCCATACATACACCAATGACGACCACTAGCCCCAATAGTGGAATATTATGTCAAGAACACCTGCTTCTCCAAAGAAGTATACTCGCTCTACGATGTGGAGAAGCCAAGGCTCATCACAATACTCCCAAGCCTTTTCAAGGCCTAAGCCTAGCCAAAAGCTTGGCTCCCAAAATCATGTTCTATGAGTTATGAGGTTCTATTTATAACAAAGGGTGGGGTGATCCTTGACATTCCCCTTTGTCTCTTTAACTACCCTCATGACTCTTCAATTTCTTTACAAAGAACTCATTACATTACATAATGACTATTCACATTCCACTAATGACACTTGGAATTTCACTTACAATATATTTACAAATAATATACATGTACCCATGTGAGACAAAATAGGCTAGAAAGAGCCTGAAAAGACACAACATTATGACTCAGAAGTCTGGGGGAAGACCAACTCGGAAACATCAACTTGATGACTCTCTATGACATATTGATACCAAGTTTGGTATTGTGTTATGGTGTCCCCATACTACTTGATAGTGTTCTTGCTTCCATAGCTTGTGGGTATATGGTCGTGGAATGTTTGTCCAACTCATCCTTAAGCATGCCCAACATGGTCTTGACTACGGCAGGACCACCAATGTACTTTTTCATGTTTTCTGCACTCACCTCCAAGTCATCGTCAGTGGCTTGTTGCCTTAGCTACTCCATGTACCTGTCAATCTCTAGTCGGACTTGGTTCTTCTTCTTAGCTACGGTGAGGGAACCGATTGATGGGATCCTGTGCATTCTCACCATGACATCCAAAATCTTGATTAGTCGTGCATATGAAGCCTATATGTTGTTGACGAACAGGGTGAGTTGCTCATATTTTTGGATCTTCATCCAGATCTTTTCTTTGTCAAGATTTGTCAGTGGCTTCATCATCTTAGGCAAGTGAAGCGAGGCTCCCTTGTATCTCATTGTCCATTCCTACACATGGGCGATAGTAGTGTGTACATCTCTGTGAGTTTGGAAAATCATTCTACTCCGTCATTGGAAACCAAATAGATGGACAACCACCTTATGCACGATGACAAATATATCATAAACTTTCCTCACGGTGGCTTCAAGAGCCGATACTTCAGCAAGTATCGCCTTCCTCATTTTTGCCACTGTGGATCCTGCGGATTGTTCTACTTTTTGCCTGGCGCTTGCAAGTTTTTAGCCATATTTTCATTCTCTACTAGCAAGAACTTGACATTTGAGCCCGTCTCCCACATAAACCATAGTGGTATCGGCCATGGCGACTGGATGCTTCCTGACATATTTCACTATCACCCTTTCCTTCATAAATTCAGGTGACGTTGATCATCCAGAAAATGCTTTCTCCACGCCTATACAATCCTCTATTGCAACTCATCAAATGAAAGATTGTACACATCCGTCACCGGATCATCATCATAGATAACAACCTCTCCTTGCTCACTCTGGACTAATTCAGATACTTGAGGTGGTGGAGACTGCGGGGAAACCTCGCATGCTCTCAGAATGAGGTCGGTATCTTGGTCTTGTGGCTCTTATCCCAACTCCATGTTTGTTGCTTCAACCATTTGCTCAATATGTTGAGAAAGCTCCTGATCCTACATCTGCTCACCCTCTTCTTCATCTGTTGGTTGTTCTGACTCCTCAACCTATATGAGTGCAATTTACTCTATCATCGCACCTTTCCCTTCTTCCTATTCTTGTTTTTGCTTCTCTTCTCTCTCTCTCGTTCTCATCTCATGTTCCTCTCTCAACTTCTTCTCTGTTTCCTGCAGATTCCTTTCCGCTTCCTCCAACCTTTCTTCTCTCTCTTCCTATGTTCTGCTCTCTTTATGCGATGTTGCCTCTTTGCCTCCACTACTAAAGATGCTTTCTCAATGATAGGATCCTTTCTAAACTTGTAGCTTTGCTAAGCCTCTGGGTTCTCGACAATCTTCCTCTTACCCTTGTCCTGTGCTAGTTTTCTGCTTATTGTTGTTGTTGCCTACAGAAGCATTCCATTATGTGGCTATGCTAACTGGTTTATTGAGCTTGGAGTGGCTATAACAATACCTCCAAGGGTCCTCCTCTGCTTAATGACATGCCCCTTGGATCCATGGATAATACACCCTTGCACAATGGTTCTTGCAAATATTGTGGGGATCATACGGATTGTAATCTTTGGTGTCGAACTCATACTTCACTATCTCCTTAGCTTCGACATCCACAGCTTTCAAGCTCTCAATCTCATACAAGCTGATCCACAAAGGAAGAGTAGGCCATGGTGCCTTCTTCCTCCTATGCAACCCTACTAATAACCTTGTGGAGATGTGATATGCAACCTCTTGCATGACCAAATTGTTTGTGGCAAACCTTGGTAGAACATGTGGAGGCTTCTCTCCGCCAAACATCCTCATGAAGGTGCCATTGGGTGCGGCACACAATCTGCAATATCAAGTAATGCCTCCATCACCTCTTGGGACATGCAAGGTGGATCCTGCTCAAAGATCAACTTGTACATTGGGGCAATGAAATGGTCAGCTAGCCTCGCCATAACTCCTCGGTAGCTACACTCAGAAAGAAACTTGCAATGAATATTGACGACATGTTCCTGTGGTGTCCATATCCAACACATTCCAGGAAATTGATGCTGGGCACAAACTGCATCAAGCAAATATGTAGACATGTAGAATCTCGCTTACTCATCCTTGGGTGGATTTTGGGTGATAGTCACATGGACTTTCAACTGATGAGACAAAAAATCCGACCAATTGAATGGCTTTCCATCATTCACCAAATGGTCCAACACAACCACCCAATTTTGCAGAAAGGTCTATATGCTCTCTTGACCATACAATTGGCATGCAAAGATGATCAAGAGTTGGTAGGCTTTTCTGAGTGACTTTGTCTTGTAAACATTGTTAGGCGTGGATCTAAACTTTGACGGCTCTTTCACCCAATGCTTTATAATATCTCTGGTGTTTACATAATTGTGGGTGTCAAAGAAAAGTTCATCCATGTCGTTCACTGGCTGAGGTAAGTGGTACATCTAATGATAAATCTCCATCCTGAAGGTAGAAAGTTATGTTTCACTTGCACTGCTCAATGTCATAGTCTCGGGATCTATGTGTGAGACAATCCAGTGGATGATGTCTGCATAAGGGAAGGTTGGGTACCTGCATGCAACCTTGTGTAAGCCTGATCAGTGGATATTGACATACACCTTCCAATCTTCTAGATCTTCCTTGAAGTCTCCTGCAAAGATATCCTTGAGTTCTTGCCATGTTATTTTCATGCCATTCTCGATGAACAACTGAGTGTCTGCGTAAACTGGCAAATTCACAGACACCTTCTTAACTGCATCCCCAATACTACTTTCAACAATATCCTTTAATGCAGCTCTCGTAGAAGCCATGTTACTTGTAACTGTTGGAGAGTTTCTCAACAACTGTTGTACATGGAGACGGAGAGCACACTCACGGCATGCAAATATTAGCGTGAAACCAAAATCACTTCAAGAATAAACCAAAAAGCAAATTGGGTCACTGCTGGGAAGAATTGCGCAATATTAGCTCTCCAAGGCAACTGATTTCTAGTTGGTTCTACGCATTGTGCAGTCCCAGCTTCTAGTGGGGAGGTGCTGCTGACTGGAACTGCACAGTTCAGTCAAGCTCAAGCCAGTTGAGACTGCGCATTGCGTAATCCTAGCGACAAAGTCTCGAGACTGGCTCCTAGAACTACACAGTACGCAGTTGGAGCTAGGACTTGGCAGCCTCTGCGCAATTTTTGAAGCCAAGGCAGAGCCTTGAGGTCTAGAAATGCGTAGTGCATGCCTCGAAAGAGCTAGATCTGAGCCAAGGAAGCCTAGATCTACCTAATGGAAACATGAAAATGAGAATATCTGAAAGTAGGAGTGAAGGTAGTGTAGATATGAGTGAATGATGATGCATGCAAACAAAACAAGTGCAAGAATCAATCAAACTGAAGAACAATGAAGCATGTGGATCGAGTCATTGCAACAGCGACCGTTAGTGCAAAAAATGGGTTATGCATGCGACACTTGGGAAAGTAAACGCAAAACTTAAAAAAAAAAAATTCTACAAGCTAAAACAAATCAAAACACCATCAGTCGTTCAATAAAATGGGTAAAACAACACTCTCACAAGCCAAACAAACAAAAGCGATAGAAAAAGTAGCAAAAGACTAAAAAAGCAAGACTTACCCAGAAAATTTGTGATGATTGTACCGAGGTTCTTAGATCTCCTCGGGAATGCCAAAGATCCAAGATAGAATGTGAAAATGAGCTATGGGGGCATCCATTAAATAGATTTGGTCGATTTATGTTTTATGACGTGAAGGCCAAAATCTAGGAAAAAGTGACACTTGGCGGTAGTTTCTAAAAATAACTCAAGTGTAACTATGACTATTAAAAATAGATCCCTATTTTTAGGGATACTTTTTCACTTTTTGCTTTTTGATTTTTCAAGAAAAAAGAGGCCATGCATGCACAGAGAGATTGCGTAGTTCCCGAGGGAACTGGACAACTCACTAGCTCATGCATTGGGCAATTGTTGAGGGAAAGCTTTTGAGCAATTTATGGGTTGAGTGGCTTAGGTTGCCTCTCATGCTTTGCACATTTTCCCAATTGAACGCTGGTTGTTAGCTGGTTTTACGTAGTTCTAGAGTTGAAGGCCCACTATTGGCCTGGACTGCATAATTCCCGAGAGCAAGGTTGGTTTCCCTCAAGGATTGTGCAGTTTACTAAGGCAAGCCCGAACTAGGTTTAAACCAAGTGAAGAGATCGGCTTGCGGGTTAGACAACAAAGAAAATTACAAAACACAAGTCGTAAGCAAATGATAAAACTCAATTAAAACACAAATACCTGGGTCAACGTAATATGGGTTGCTGTGATTTGAGGAGCGAGGCTCCAAAATGAAGCATAAGCAAGATTTTGGAGGGTGGTTGTAGCCGCTACAACAAAACCATACTACTCTCTTCATGTAACATGTCTTAGTACTAGATCTCAAGGTGCCTTGACCTATCATCATGTTGTCACATGCACTTGATCAACCAATCCTACAAGCTGAAGCCATACTACTTCAAAACTCGCCATTCAAGCTACAACATACTCATTCTCTAAGTGAAATAGATATCTACTTCCTACTCATCCACAAGATTGGAGCCCAAACTGAAGCGATATACAAACTCATTTTGTCTTTATCACTCCTTGCCCCATTTGAATTTGTGAATCCTTGCAACTTTTGAAGTCACACTGCTTCTTAAAAATTTCACAGGTTGCAATACATTATGCTTTTGCAGTGTTGAGTTTGAAATATTTTTGCTTCCTACTTATCCAAGAAAACATAATAGAGTTCAAACTAGAATATATTCTTGAAGTACTCTTCCTATCATCTACGCTCCCTGCCTAGTCATAACCTTTATATCCGCAATACTTGTACATCACTGTTTGAGCCGTATCTCAAACCATAATTGATTATACCATGACCAACTGTACCATGTTTGGACTTTAACATATGGTGATATATATGTCTTGGCTCAACCATAAATTGATTTGCTTCCTTCTCTTGATCCATCATCTTGGTTACTTTTAGGTTACCCTAAATGGATTTTCTTTCTAGAATAGATCTTGCCATGGCAATTATGGTTACTTGCTTTGCCATTGATGTTATTAAAGTGCATCGACTATCTAGTCAAAATCCTTCACTTTGAATCTAGAGATAAACTCCCTCCTAAAGCAAGCATTCTTGAGGAAGTCTTAACAACTCCCTCTAAAACATGTATTTCCGCCCAATGTTGCTCCCTTTGACACATGATTTCTTTTGCTATTGTTAAAAAAAAAAAATCATATATAGGATCAACCCTGATCCAAGTGTATCAAATCAGAGCAGATTATACAAATCATTCTTTATGCTTGCAAGTATAAGACTTCTTCATGTACCTCACTAGCATTAGGTAGTTCTTATATACACTTCTTCTTTCATCGATGACCTCTACATCCAATATACTTTTCAATATAAATCATAAAGCTAATAAATTTTAAAAGAAGTGTACCTGACAAGATGTCCCTTCGTAGTCTTCTTCCCTCTTACTGAAGTAATCCTTCACTTTGTACTTATTTCCATCCAATCATACTTTGTCTTGGAAGTCACCGTTGATTTCTTTCTGACATAGATCAAGGCATACTTCAATCTTGTTGGTCTGCCTACTCCCTCTAAGTCCATATCTCTCATCACAAATCCTTGTTTTTAGGATAATCCTCTTGTCACAACCTTTTTTTGTTCTTACACCTACTACCAAAGTCTAGGCAAATTTTAAAAAGTACCTGCAAACCTCAATAGGAGGCCATGGAAGAACAATTACAACCATGCAAAGAATTAAAAGACAAGAGACTAACTACTAGTTAAAACAGCAATAGTAGTAATAATTAAATAAGAGAGATACTTATCTTTTGAGAATAATGTAACCTCCCTCTTGATCTAGGCCTTCTTGTATTCAAGTCAACCTCGTACTCATCATTAGTATGATGTGATTCCCTCCTTGTATGAGCTAGGGCTTCTTCTTTCAATGAAAACATCCAATCCTAGGGTTTACCTCATTCAAGTTATTTAGTCTACTAGGGTTTAAAAACCCTAGATATCCAAATATCCAAAACCCTAAATTTGATTTGCATGTGATGAAATTTCTTTCAACAATCATCCTTGGTTTCACCAAATTAAGTATCTCAGCTTCTTCAAAATATTTCATCAACATATATTTCAGTACTTAGGCACACATGGCATCAATTCTTCAAGATGTTAAGATCTTAGCAACAATAGGTTCATTTAATCTAATATCCTTGGTCTGCTAGATCTACAAGTGTCTTCAAATTTGGTCCTTAACCTTGAAGAGTGGCTCGATCACTCTTGCACTTAAGCAAAATTCATTTATTAAGGTTTATTAAGGTGTGATTTGTACTAGTGATAGTGATCCCACTTTCTTTTCTTTCAAAATTGAGTTTCTATAGTCCATGAAATATATATAGTTCTTCAAAATGCCTTATTAGTAATTTTATACAGTGCAGAGACATGTGTTGCCTATAATGCAACATTTCCAAATAGAAGCACTTCAATATTTTAGAGCCTGAGTAAGGGTCACATATTCCCTACTCAAGCTTTTTTCTACTTAAAGAATAGATTCCAGGGTTGGTCATCCATATCCCATATATGTCATAGTGCATGTTTCTAGGGTCCTTTACAATAAAAGTTTCATGACCACAAAACATTTCAAGCTTGTAACACTATTCTTTTGATCAAAACAAAAATGTATTCTATTGTCATTTGAAAAGTCAAGATAACTTCATCTTCTTCAAATCAGTAGGTGAATTTAACAAGGATTATATATGATATTGTGACTTCTTCAAACTTCAAAATTATAGCCTTGTTGGTAAGACTAAATTTCCATGCCTTAAACCCTTCAATTTGTAATATGCTTTGTAGAGCACGTATTCTAGTAGCCATATGAAGATTCTTCAGGCTAAGATATTACTCCAAACTAAGACGTCAAATAAGATTCTTAAGAAGTTTAAGGGCTCAATAATAGTTCTTCTTCTTCAATATTTTCTCAGAGATTTTTACCTTTCCAATCGAGACAAACAAAAAAGATCCTTTGTTGGAAATATCTTGAATTTGTTTCTATTGCTTAAACAAGATAGGCATGGACATGTCATATCCTTAATTATAATCTTATCACTTTGATACAAGACTATTTCCATAAACATATTCAAAGCTAACATTTCTAGAAGTAAACCATTTGATCTCAATGTATCTCAGCTTTGTGTTCATACCTTTTATTTCATATGATTGCTTAGGTATTTAACATTTCATCCCAACCACTTGAGGTATCAATCCTTCATTCGTTGAGATAACCCTTGGACTGATATTCAGTCCATAACAAAAATTTGTCCATCACAGAGAGACAAACATTCATTCATCAACAAAGGGTTTTCCATAGAGATTATGTTCTACACTTTGAGAGATAAATTTATCCTTCATCTAGCCTTGGTTTTCATTTTTCCTTTCATGCCTTCATCTGAGATGAGTTGACATCAAATAAGATCTTGGATTTTATTTGAAATAGAATTCTTTAACTTTGCTTCTCAAGAACCTGGCTCTCAGGTTTCTAGAATTAATTTCATGAGCTCTTGACCTCCTATAGAGGTATCCATAGATTTTTTATGATCTTCAATCAAGGGTTAATTTTTTAGGCATTTTTCCTATAATATCTGAGACTTTGAATCACATAGACCATTTTAATACATGATTAGACTTCGATCTTTAGGGCATCATCCATAACATATTATCGGATTTCCTAAGATTGTTTGACCTCTATAACAAGTTCAGATTGAGGTTTATCAAACATTTACAATAGGGAAAATCTAGGCTTCCCTTATTGAGCCTTCTCTTTCACCCGTTCTCTTATACCATGTTGATTTTTCAAGTGTAATCGATACAAACACACTATTTCTAAAAACTAATAATTATTTCTAATGATGTTGATCTTCTTTTAATTTTCCGAGTATATTATTAAGCAATCACACTTTATAAATTCACATATTAAAGCAATAAAACAATAGAGATCACAATGCACAAATAAAGCACAAGATTTACCCTAGGAAAACCCAATAACCTTTTCAATAAAGAAATTATTCTTTTCAACAAGATACACATCTAGACCTCAGTCAACAACTAGGTCAAACTAACCTTCAACAATTCTATGGTCTGTAACAACCCTCTTAAAAAATTCATGTAAAAAATTATAAGACCAATGTCATGGGACATGTATTCCAAGTTGAATGGTGGGAAAAACATCCTAGTGGGTGTTCATTTCAGTTATTATGGCTAAAGGAAAATGGCAAAGGCAATAGCAAAGGATTTGGAAAGGCAAAGAGGAATTAATTGGCATTTTATTTATGAAAATAAAGGAAATTAGGAGAAAAGAAAGGTCAAAGGCCAAAGGTTGCATGTGAGGAGGAAAATGAAGGAAAATAATGGAAATTGAAGAAAATAGAAGGCTCATTTATAAAAAGGCTTTTGAGGATCAGTTCATAAAATTTTATCAGTTCAGTGTTTTAGCTCTCTCTCTATTCTCTCTCCCACACTCTTGGACACTTAGAGTTTTCTTGGAGCACTTCAACATTGGGTCAAGAAATGCAAAGAAGGCAAAGAGGAAGCAAAATATAAAGCAAGATAGAGCAGGATCAAGCAGCTACAATGGGTTTACTTGGAGGTATCGATTTGCATGTGTGCTTTCCTTGCTAGATTTGGCATGCATGGTTATCCATGTGTGTTCTTGGTTCTCTTGTTGTCATGGGAATGGGTTTTTCCTGGTGTGACAATGTTCTTCAGCCTTTCCTTTCCATTTCCAAATAGCCATGGTGTGATGGGGTTCTCATGTTTTGGTTGAGTTGGATTGTTGGATGGATTTGAAGTTGAGCGAGGTCGATCTCCAAAAGAAAAGAACACATGACCTAGTGATCCCTGAATCCGACTATGGATTGCGGTAAAGCCATTGGCATAGTAACCCCTAAACCAGACTGAGGGTTACGGTAAATCCAAGTATTGTGTGCCTTGGTGAGCCTAGGAAACCTCAACCGCTGAATTGCGAGATATATGGTAAATCCTAAAGGTGGGTGCTCTCCATCAAGCCTAGGAATCCCGAGATAGGATATACGGTAAAGCCTAGAGGGTGGAGTCTCGGTTAGGGCCTAATGATCCGGTGTGGATTACGGTAAAGCACAAAGACTGGTGTCTTGGTTATGGCCTAGTGATCCCTGAATTGAACTATGAATTGCAGTAAATCCTGGAGACTAGGAGACAAGAAAAATCCTCACAGTGTAGGTGGAGAAATCTGATGGCATCCATGCTTGTTTATGGCCTAGTGATTCGGTGGGGATTACAATAAAGCCTAGTATTGTATGTTTATTGTTTGGGCCTAGTGATTCGGGTAGGATTGTGGAAACACCTAGTTCTATTGATGAGGGTGAGGTGGTGTAGCCTCAGGAAGCCCTGGTTGAGTTTTGGTTATGAGTCCCACATTTATGCTTGGAATATGGCACGAGGGTGATTGGCTGGAAGAAAGAGATGGCTCAACCAAACTATGGTCGGGTGGTAAGTGGAAGTCCCAAACCTAGTTGGCTTATGCATTCAGTAATAAGAGTTCCTTCTCCTTGGTATTTCATGCGTAAATGTACTAGTTTATATGTGGATTCTATGTTTGTTGTATCCTTGTTAATTCTGTTGGTTATACGCTGGTTATGAGCATGTTTTACGACAGTGATAATGTATGGCTCTCATCATGTTTTGGTCGATAAATGAATGAACAATGAATATAGGACCTAATAGATGATAATGCGGCTAATGTGATAAGGCATCAATTCTTCCTTACAAATCTTAGATAAGTATGAGACCCCTATGCTCAGATATGTTATTATGACCTGTATATTACTTGTTCATGATGTGTTCGACGAAATGTGTGTCATGGTTAGGCGGTCAAGCCATGATCAATTTTTGTGGTATAGGGTTTATCTTGGTGTCATTTGTTGCCTTGGAAAGTCTCATCAAGTTTTGGGTAGTGGTTTTGAGACTAGCCCTGAAAAAGTGGCTTAAATCTCACACTCTCTGGCACAGAACTGGCTGAAAAAGACTACAATCTCTCTCTTGCAGGCATTGTAGGAGCGATTGAAGCGTCCCAGTTTCATGCATGCCCATGTCATGGGAGAGACTGGGGGTTTAATTCATTGAAAGGTTAGGTTAAATTAGGGGTTGGGCACCTGGAGTGGTACATTAGCTCCTATGGGTCCTATAGCACATGAGGGAGGTCTATAAGGTGTTGGTTCATTGGTTCCACTTCCTTAACTACACTTAAGGAGTTGACTAATATCATAGTAACTCTTTGTCACATGTTTACCCCAGTAGACTGGTTAGATTAGGTAATGTGGGAGGAGGGTGTTACAAAGTGGTATCAGAGCATGGCTCAACATTTGGGTTAGATGGGCAGAATTTGTTTTGTCATCCATGCATGAAGGATGTATATGTGCTTGTTATGTATGCATGGTACCGTCATTGTTACAATTTTGTCACCCTATGGAAGTTGATGGTGTTGCTATTAGATGTGATCGCCATCAGTGCATATCAGTTTTGCATTTGGTATGCATGTCCATGTCTATATGTTGTTATGCATGCATTGTCATGGTTATGGTTATGCATGTATAGTAGGTCAGACATGCATTCTGAGGTCATTGTATGCATTTTAGGTCATCATGATGTTGTTGGTATGTTATGATGTTGATGTGTTGGTTGAGATAGAGAATGAGATGTAGATCACCAGAGCGAGGTAGAAACACTAAACATCGGGGTAAGATCAGATTTTCATATAGGTATTGTATGTTTAACATACATGTATGTTAGTTAATGGATTGTTATAAGAATTAGGGTTATTTACATGTATATTAGTCTATGATTATTGCAGCTACATGTATGATAGATGTTAGTTAATCAGTGTGATCATATGTACATGCGTATGTTAGTCATGAAGGATAGTAACATGTTGTTATATGCATTGCGGTCGTATGCATGATGAGTATGTTCATTGCAACTAAGATCTTGATGTTATATGTATTGTGCTAAACTAGATTGGTCTACTCAAATGATTATGGTTATGATACTCAGGGATGAGTCAATATAATTGTGATATTGTGTTGCATTAATCTAGATTAATTATGCAGACAAGCTAGCCTCCCCTGAGATACATTAAGGTGTGAGTTTTATGGTTGAGTGTTTGATTATGTCATCTAGTTGATTTATTTAACATGGTATGCTTGCAAGTTGTTTGAATATTTGATTAATTGCATGATACGAGTATGTGTCTAAAATATTGCAGGAATGAATGGTCATGTTTTAAGATGATTGTACTAATGCATATGTGTTGAGGCAACTGATATGTACTTGAGTGTAAGTAGGTGATAGTTGTAGCATTATGTATTATGACTGAAGAATGTGAGTTGATTGTTGAGTATGACATGGTTGTTAGTCTTGGAAAATGTTGATTTCAATTAATAGAGACGATGTTTTTATCCTTGAAACATGTGGCTGACATGTGTCATGATTGGGAACTATTGTTCTCAATGTTGTGCATATTGTGCACAGATAAAGAGAGTTATCTTAACCTTTACCTTATGATATCTGATAATTATGTTGTGATAATGATTATGATAATGTTTATATATGTATATATGCATGTACGTATGTCGATGTATGACAGGATTATGATTTCTTTATGTTGACGTTTATATATGCATATATGTATGTATGTCGTTGATTGACAAGGTCATTAGGATTGTTTTGTACTAGTGTTCACATGGTTAAGGATCATGATTGTTTCATGCCAATGTTTATATGTATATATATGTATGTATACATGTCATCATCTGACAAGGTCATCAGGAATCATTCTCGTGGAGGAATGGTTTCTTATGCAGTTGAATGGTATGAAGAGGTTCCTGGTTTATGAGGAATCAATTGGGAAGAGTATCCCTCATAGATCTACAAGGTTAGTAGAATGTGGATATGAATTGATATTATGTTTGTACTATGCCTATGTTTATGTTATGGACGGGTAATGCCGAGGGATACATCAGCAAAATTGAAGCAGTGTGATTGGTGGCATGTTGTAACATGCATGAATAGTGAAAGGACCCTAGAATCAAGGTTGCTTGGTAGAGTTAGTGTATGGTCTATGGATGTACAATACTACTGTTGTGTATATGCAGTACATGTTGTACTTGTGATGTTGTGTACATGTGGTTTTGTGTATATATGATATTGTGTACATGTTATTTATGCAATGCTATGTATAGATGGTGTTGTGTACATGTTGTTTATGCAATGTTGGGTATATATGGTGTTATGTACATGTTGGATATG
>APFE030931625.1:98819-152818 GCA_000404065.3 Pinus taeda | reverse complement strand
AAAAATGTAAAGATAATGTTTTGGGCTGATGCTTTTCTATGTGCTGCATATATAAAGAATAGATGTCCATCTAGTGCTATAAGAAACAAGACTCCTTATGAATTGTGGTATGGACATGTTCCTTCGGTAAAACATCTCAGGATTTTTGGTTCACCTGTTATGCTTTGATACCAAAGGTACATAGAAACAAACTTGGTGCTAGAAGTCAAGTGTATCTTCTTGGGGTATTCAAACACCTCCAAATCATACCGCCTCTATGATGAAGTAAATAAAAAGTTTGTTGTATCTAGAGATGTAATTTTTCTTGAATCATCCAAATGTGACAATGTTGTTGAGCGGAAACTTGATCGCTTCGATAGATTCACAAAAACAAAATCATTTCAAGAATTTCATAATCAGATTCCACATCTTGAAGGGGGGATTCTTATTCTAGATCAACATGTGGAATCTTCTTCTGAAGAACACTCTCCCCCGAATGAAACTCCAACAACGGATGATGCTTTAAGTGATGTAATTGATAGAAATGGGAGACTCAATCTTGATTCAGTCCCAACTCAATCAACAGAGCAGCTTGGAATCACTCATAGAGGTTTAGTACATAGAGACTTGAGATGGATTCCAACACTTGTCTTTTGGCGGTCTCATCTTCTTAGGTAATTCTGTAGCTCTTTAGACTTTCTAAGATTGATTCTGACTCTCTGTCTCATTACATGAATGTTAGTTTATTTTTGGTTTATTGTCTAGGTATTGTGGGTTGAGTTGATATTTGGAATCGAATGTTGTTAAGCCACCCATGACGGAACAATGGGCTCTTGTTCATATGTTGGGCTAATGCCTTATCTTCTCTTATCAAGGTTTGTTTGTCTCACTGTAATTACACCTAGGTTGGTCAATTTTTATATAGATTGAGCTGATTTGTATCTCCTGTGGGCCTTTAATCTCTTGCCTGGTGGTTTCTTGTTTGTCTATTTCATATTTGCATACAATTACCCTCTTTTATTTAGGCCATTTCTTACCCGCAATAGTGCAGTCAGTTAGCCCTAATGCATAGGCAATTTATGAGAAGTAGAAGGGCAGGAGAGGGGGAGTGCGTGGCCCCCAAGGTTGATCCCAAGCCCAACAAAAAGCCTAGGAGGCTGCTGAGACCTTTCATGTTGTGGTTCCCTTGGAAATTCAATGTGAAATGCAAAGCCTGGAGACCATAATAGTGAGATAGAGGCAAGCCTTCTCTGATTTATAGCTTATAGAGGACATTGGACAATGGGTTCCCAACCCTAATCACACTAGGAGAAGGAAAAATAAGTACTATCAAGCTTTGTCTCTCTATTTAAAAATGAAAATCCTGTTGGGTAGGGTTGTTAATAGGAGGTAGGACGAAAGGTATAATGTATTTTTAGGTCTAGAAGATGTGAAATAGGAGTAAAGAAACCAATGGTTTTATATGTAAAGAATGGACACACGTTTGGATTAGATTGAGAAGCATTTACCATGCATCATCACTATGTCATCTCCTCCATGATCTAGTGCACAAGCTCCGATACTCGTTACCTCTTTTGATATCTAGTTGTTTCATGATATCTGTCAGTTTTTTGTATTATTATTATGCAGTAAAATATCTAGTTTTTCTATAGTTGTTAAGACTCTTGAAATTTTGGACAAATTATTCTATAGGCATGTGGTCAACAACATCTGGTTTCCCATTGGGAAGATTGAGTCCATCTACCATAATATATGTTGGTGATGGAATGATGATTGATGTATTGGATGTAATGATTTTGTGAGGTAATATAAAATATCAACTTTCAAAATAAACAAATATATATTTATTTTTTCAAAAGGAAAAAACCACAATTTAATTCATTTGAGAAATGATTGAAAAATACATTTTGTATATACACACCCTTTGTGTATTAATTTGTGAGAAACTTATTGTACGAGCTCATAAAAGGAATCTTTTTGACTAAATATCCAACTATTTGACCCGAAAATTTAAACAAACATAAATACTATTAATTACACTAGAGGTGGAGTAAAAAGTTGATCCACCCCACAAGGAAAAAAAACTTAGTATATAGCTGAAACTAAACACAGAAAGAGAACTGTAATTTTGTTCCTGTAAATTTTATGCTCTTTTTGTCCCAAGACGTTTGTCTCTACATAGCCTATGAAAAATCTCATAGGCCTACCCATCACGCTACTCCATTATACCCCACTATCCTTATTCCATATCAAGGCCCTCTTCCAAGAGGTAATCTGCTTCCCTGTTTTTCTCCCTGTAAATGTGAGAACATGAGAAAGAAGTGAAAGATTCAATGAGATGCATGGTTTCCTCCATAATAAGCACAAGTGAGATGTTTTTGCATACTTGCTCTTTATTGAGCCAAGTGATCATAAGCATAGAGTCCCCATAAACATGCATTTTAGTTCATCGCTTTTCAAGAGTGAACAAATTTTTTTTGCATGCTAGGAGTTCAACATTATTGTTAGTCCCTTGGCCAAGACCCAATTTTACCTGAAAGGAATGAGCTTCAGAAACAAAGAGGATGAATCCTCCTCTGCTCTTTTTCCCATCATTGGTAGAGGCTCCATCAAAATAGGCCCATGGCATATTTTTATCAATAATTTATGTCATGACCACTCTTAGAGGCAGCAAGGCCTTTTCCTTGTGGGAAATGACTTAAAATAGCTAGGAATTCAATGACTAGATGCTTAAGGACTAAAATTTTGTCTTGAAAAATGGCTTCATTCCTCGCCAGTCACACCCCCAAACATATGATCTAGGGGAGAGATTTGAATGAAAAATATCTTGGGTTTGAGAAACATGTGTTCCAGGCCCCTCCAAATCCTATCCATCCCAAGAACTTGTGTCCCAATGTAGTCCTGCACACTTTCCATACCCGTTGATAGAATGGGAAATTCATGAAAATATGTGTTGCATTTTCATCATTATTTTTACATAAGGAGAACCATCTCGACCCAATCATAAATATTTTTTGTAGGAAAACCTAAGTGGGGCCTTCTTCTCCATTAGACACCACACAAGTAGTTTTTATTTAGTAGTTCACTTGGATTTCTAAACTACTTTGCACCACCATTTCTGATCCACTAAAACTCTACTAGCCATTAGGGAGATATATCCAAGCTTGAGGGTGTAGTTTCTTGAGGGGGAGATGCTCTAGATTATTTCATCATGTCTATCTATCAATCTTATATGGATGTTTGACAAATATTGTAGGTAGCCTTTCCACACCTCTATGTACTCCTCTAATCCTATTTCTTTTGAAGATAGCCAAACTTGTCTCCATATCGATGAATTTGGGCTGGAATCATGAGAAAGTTTTTAGAATCCTCTATCTCTTAGGAATTTGATTAGAGGGAGAGAAAGAAAATTCCCTTTCCCACTTCAAATCCATGGATTGAGGCCAAGTATCACTTTGTCATCTCTGCTTACCCTCCATGCCATCTCATTGCTAATGAGATAAAAAAAGTTTAGGACAATCCTCTAAATTATTGAGATGTTGGCCCTTGACTTGTCCACCCTTCTTATCCAATCTTCCAATGAACTTGGAGCAATGTATTTTTGAGTGATAAATGATGCCCATAATCTATGCATTGAGAGTAGCCTCCATCCACATTTAGTTTCCAAGTATTTTGAGAATAAGAAAATTTTATTTAGTCTCCAATCTCCCAGGAGCTTTGACATTGCTATTTTATCCCATTTATCCCAAAGTAGCACCCCATGTTCTTGCATCCCTACCCAAAGGAAGTTTGAGAAAATTCTATGGGTTTTTTCTAGGATGAATTTGGGGATCCATGCAAGAGACATCTAGAATACAAGATTTGATTCTAATACACAATTTAACAAAACTAGATGACCTGCCCTTGATAGCCACGTTAGACACCAATATTTCATTTGTTTTTCCACCTTGGAAATGAGCCAATACCTATCTTCATTATTGTAGAAGTTTGGTTTAAGTTGAAACCACAGGTGCTTTAGGTCTTCCTTTAGAGGATTATATTCATATGGGAGGAGTTGTGTAATGGGACAAATCACCTCATTGTCTATATTGTGAAAGGATATAGTGCATTTTCCACTATTTATGGTCATACCCATGGCTTTCCCATAAAGAGAAAGAGCCTCTGACAACATATTCACTTCTCTTAGAGACCCAATGTTGAATATGAGAATATCAACTATGAAAGGGAGGTGTGAGATAGATAGGGACCTGTGATGTAGGAAATGTTTCCTCTGCAGACAGAGGCAACCCCTCTAGCCCTAGAGTGGGTATAGTCATAGCAAGGCAAAACAATAGCTAATTTCCTTAAATAGTCATTGTTGAAAGAGCCTACCTCAAACTGGTGTTCGATGGAGCTTTCGTTGTGCCGCTTCAATTATCGTTTCCTTCTCCTCGATGAGCGATTCACCTGAAACAACACAAGAGAACAACAAAACACATAACATAGTACGACAATGATCTATTTACTTACAGAGTCAAGGAACCACAAGCTATCAAGTATATTTTACACATGACATAGGAAATCACCATTGATTGTATTAAAATGAATAAAAGCAAAGCTTACAGCCAAGCCTTGACGTTGCAAGCTTCCTCATAGGGTCCAGCTGGTATGTTTCTTCAAGCATTCACTCTCAAAAGGGTCTCCCAAGTGGTTGATAACTCTCTCTCTCTCACTCAAAAGCACTAATACAAGGCTAAGGCAATCCATAACCAATTGCTAGACTATCAACAATTCACACTGCAAACTATCAAACTCACACCAAGGCTAGCTAATTTTCTCAATACCAAAAACTAGCTGATCATAGCAATGGGGAGTGCTTTTATAAGAGGAGGAGCCTCCATAAATGAGGGAGAGGGAGCTTATCCTGAAGGGAGGTTTCTCAAAAGGTGGAACCACCAACCCAGAGGAGGAAAGGCGAACCTCTTTGACCCAACAACTAGTTCCAGAACCACCGAGAAGCATTCTGTTTGAACTAATTCGCCATATCTGGATTGTCGCAAGTCATATACTCATGCTCAGTGAGGATGTCACAAGGAAACAATGTATTCAGAGCTATCATCACAAGAAATATCTTGAGGACTTGCGTCGAGCCCTAAAATTCAACCGTCTCAGGGAATAGATGTACCCCTGTGATGACGTCGGGATGTTCTAGTTCATTACAGAGAATTGTCGCAAGAAGAATGAGGTTTACTTGTGACGATCTTGAAACATGGGTAAAAAGGATCAATCTTCAGGATTAAAGAGCATTTGTTAATCTTCTTGAATGATTGGGAAGATGTGGACACATTTATTTGATGTATGACACAGAGAATATGTCGCTCGGGGACTGACTTTATTCGAGGTAAGGGGATATGAGGCCAGTGACAAATTACTGTGTAACAGATGCCCCCTAAAGCATGAAGGCTGAGAGAGTGGGAGGGTTGAAATGCTTTAAAAAATAATAACTGAACCGGAACACCATCGTTGAGAGCCTGTAGGCACAACTACAACCGATATCTCTGATAGTGGAAGAAATGCATGTAGTCTAGACATGGGTGCAACCATCCAAAAGACAGATAGACTTGGTCTGTGGTATGGATGTAGCCATCCAGTCGATAAGACCATATAAAAAATATAGGTATGGTCGCAACCATCCAAAAAGACTCAGGTATGGTCACAACCATCCAATTGAAGAGTCATGTATGTAATCATGAACCAGTCCACGCAACCCGAACTTATGTAAGCTTAGTCCGGGGTCTTGAATTCCAACCGATCATAGTAAAATTTCTAATATGTGAATAGAGCTGCTAAAGTCAATCATACTAGAAAATCGCTTGATTACCGGTCGATAATGTAAACCGTTAACAAGCACGAGAGAGACCACCAGTAATGTCAATGGTTCTCAAGGTACTTCTAGTACAATCCACGAAGTGTGAAGAATGATCTGGAGTCGAACACTCATGGAATCACCCGATCGAAGACCAATAATGCAAGCCTATTGTCGAGTGTGAAGAACTTTCCATTGAGGCATGCATGCTCCAAGGTACCGAAAGGAATCTATAGATCAACTTCCTGGATAATGAGTTGGTGTTGACAAGAAGCAACCCATCACAGGAGGGCCATGATGTTTCCCACATCAATGACATGAGACAAGGAACAAGATGAAGATGGATGAAACAGAGAATCAGAGGAGGAGGTAAGGGTGCAAACTGCAGAAAGATTAAACTCTTGAACATATTGGTGACACGACTCCGGAATGTGGCAGCATTTTGGTACCAAGGGATCAGAGGTCTGATGGAGACAACAAGGATCAAATAGAATGAGGAAAAATGACAAACACAAACCCTGGAAGGCAAATGACGATGTGAGGATATCTCAAACCTGGAGAGAAGAAAAAGTGTCGATGTTCAAGAGTGACTAGCTATCGTAGGTAACCAATGGAAGATTTCCAAATTTTCCCCCGCCATTGTTAGCAAGTACCCCAATTATTTTTGAAAAACAAGATTGAAGGCGATAACATATGCTTGAGATTTAAGTTCGTCCTTCAGACAAATCCAACCTAGTGAAATTTTAACGAGCCCTAGGGAGGAGAAGCTCGGGTCTCATCATGGTGACGAGTCCAATGTCGTCAGGGTTTAACGAGTTTGACATAGGTAAAACACAAAGTCTTTTTCATTTTTAGAGAATTTTAAAAAGACACGGAAAATAAAACTCTAGGGGGACCCTTTTCGTAACTTTGTGTCTCTCAAGCTCGAAAAAGTAGAAAACGATACTTGAGAGAATAGGTTGACCATTTCGGTCAAGGAGTACTTTTCGTAAATAGTGTCTCTAGTACGAAAAAGTAGAAAACTTACTGTAGACATGACGTTTCATAACCAAGAATGAGCTTGAAATGACAAGGGATCAACCATATTTTCATTTTTAAACGGTCAGAAAAGAGATGAAAGAAAACCTCCATTTTTATTCTTTTTAACAAGTTAAAAAGGGAAAAATGCTCGACAATCTTTTCATCTTTTACGAGTCAAAAAAAAATCTTAAAGAGGACTTGTGAGAAATTTTCGTGGTATTTACCTAGCATGTATCGATCAATATCCGCATCTGACACACCTATTTCTGCACAGGGAAACCCAAGCATAAGACCCATTCTATAAAGATACACGAATAATATTTGAAAAACCTAAGTCAAAAACCCTAAAACCATAACCAAACCCTAAAAACTATAGTAAAAACCCCAAAAACTATAGTTTAATGCCCTAAATTAAAAACAAAAGCTATATAAGGAATATGGTAAAAACATAAATTACAGTGTTTTAGTTTTTTAACCATAGTAAAACTCAAACAACGCGTACCTTTGTGAATTCAGGTGTCGTTTTCCATAGCTGTGGTGATCCATTTCATGCCAAACTCTCTCCAAGTAAGTATCTTGCCCTTGCTTTTGTGTTTTGAGTGATTTTAGCTATAATTTCATGCATTTTGGCCGAGTTTGAGACGGATTTTTGTTTCAACAATTCGCCTCAATCATCGCAGAAGTTCCATGTGGGGTTGCGATGACGGTGAATTTTAAATGAGCCAAAATTGGCATCGTCGCAGGAGAGTGATGTACTCCTATGACGATTCGAGAAATTGTGAACTGTCAAATCTCATCGTCACAATTGTTTTAGAAACAACTCCGATGATCACGAAAAACACAAAAAATTATGTTTTACATCATTTTGGCATATGAAAATGGATCAAACAATTTTTAATCAGAGAATGTTTGTATGTGCAGGGTGCAAAATAGCATTTTCATGGCAAGAGCACACATGATGCCGATTATGAGAGAGGGGAAACAGATCCCTAATGCATGCAGGTTCTTTGGAACTGTGGATTGCTAAAATTCTTCCTAACGCCGCTATTAAGAGTGCAATTGGACCTCCTAGAATTCTTAATTCACTCAGGGAACCCAACAGAGGGTAAATTCATCATCCGAGGACAGGAGGTTGAGTTTAACTCCACAGACATATATTTTCTTACTGGTTTATCTCGATGAGGGGAGAGACCCCACATGGATGGTGTGTGGGTTATCAGAGAGTCCTTAGACATGTTGATTGCACAAGCATGCCCAGGGGCACGCAAATCACCCACTAGCAGGAAGCTCCAGATTCCAACGTCGAACGATCTGCCGCTACGCTTATTGTTGTTCACAATCATGAGGGCAGCAGCTTCTTAGGCTCAACATGAGGCAACTAAAACACAACTATGGGTGGCTTTAGATTTCCTCAATCCTACCATATTCAACTAGGCAGAGGTAGTGTCTCTGAATATGAAGAGGCAGCTGACAAAATGCCAGCGAGGCGAGACAAAGCAGTTCGGGTACGGGTTGATTCTGGTACCACCCATGCTGGAGCGGGTACCCATACTTCAGTTTTAGGACATGCAAGTCCCATGGCCAAGACCACAACAGACCTTAATCACTAGGTGGGCCCTTGTGATGCCACGAGGAGGCAGAGGCTAACCAGTATCATGGGGTCTTGACTTCATGGAGTGACTGCATCGTCAGTAGGTAGTGGTTGAGGATTGGCCCTACGTAGGTACAAATTTCAAGGGAGATCTGAATATGTTGCTTCCACCCGGAGAGTAGTGAGATGAGAGAGGTAACATACTTGGGTTAACCACCACACTTTTATATTTTAGTTTTTTATTGTTTTTGGATTTTAAACGTATATGCCCTAAAAATTATGTTCAATTTTGGAGACGTTGGACTTGAGAGACTGGTGGGTCTCGCTCCTATGGCTCGGAGGGAGAACAAAGAGCTTGCCCTGCCACCTCCAGGTGGTGACGCAGAGGAGGAGATAGCCCAGAACTTGGAGTGCTTGACTAAGGGGATCCTGGACTACAGAGGGTTCGAGGAGATCCCGCGACAGTATGAGCGACACACTGTGGGTGTGTCAAACAATATTCATAGACTGCTCAAATGAGTAGTTCAGATAGTGGTCTACTATAGAGAGCAGAGCCCACCATAATAGTCACCTAGGTTTCCTTTTGTTTTGAGAGACATGTGTCTTGGATTGTAACGTGAACATATACATTATTGTTTGGACATATACATTATTTTTTGAGCACCTCAGTGCACAACAGGATATACATTGATTTATGTTATATGGTTCTTGTTTGTTATGTCTGAATGTTTGTCCATGATTTATAATTGTGCAAATTTCCACTTAATACATAATTTAATAATGTATCAATGAATATTCATAACATCTGCATAAAAGACAAAGAACACAATAAACAAGAAATCACCTAACGCACCAAACCATAAGAGTTATAACGGCGTACGGGTTCATTTTTACACAAGCTTGAACCATGGAGAACTATGCTTGAATGAGAGTACCATGCCCCTAACAGAATAATCCAATCGAGGTACATGCCCCCCAAGCTTCATTGCATTCAACAAAGTGGATGTAATGAAGGTTTAAATGACGAGATCTAAGAAAGACTCAACGGACAACAAGGAAAATGGTTTCATTTTTTAACGAGGTTGACATAATGGAAGAACTATCCTCAAAGCCCATTGATTCATTTTTTAATGAGCTTGACACAAGATTGGGAACTATGCTCAATACACTTGGTTTCATGTTTTAACAAGGTTTACACAGGAACAAACTATCCTCGGACCCTGTTTCATTTTTAAACAAGGTTGACACAAGAAACGAACCATCCTCAGACACCTTTTTTCATTCTTTTAACGAGGTTGACACAAGATAAGAACCATCCTTAGACTCCTTGTTTCTTTTTTTAACAAGGTTGACACAAGAAACGAACTATCCTCAGACTCCTTGTTTCATTTTTTAACGAGGTTGACACAAGAAATGAACCATCCTCGGACACCTGTTCATGGGCCATATGAGAACATAACCCCCAAGAGGTCTTCGTTGGAAGGAAAAACCATGCTCTGGGAAGAGTACATGTCATTAAGCACCAATGACAAATCAGGTTCCAATGCCCCCAGTTCATGATGTATGAGACCATTTGCATGATCATCAACAAATGCGGAGACGGAACGGGTAGCCACATAATTAACCTGTGGTGAGGAAGGTACTGCTTGTGGACAAGAACCGATAGGGGATGATGGTGGTATAGGAGGCACTGAGTAACTAAAGAATGACAATTGATCTATAGTCACCATTCTTCCATCATTTGGGAAACAAACCACATGGAAAAGTGAAGAAACAAGAGCCCCCATGGCATAAATATAGTCATGACCAAGGAGAAGACTGAAATCTAAAGCACCTTGGACAACCATCACGTCTATATAGATAGTTTTGCCTCCCAAAGTAACAAGTAACTTTGGAAGGATCCCAAAAGGTTGACGAGTTCCTCCATAAAAAACTAACAGATTCTGAGTGACAGGCACAAGCTGTGGGGAGCCCAAAGCTTTCCAAGTAGTAGAAGGCATGAGGCTAATAAACACACCTTCATCCAAGAGAGTGCCAGGTACTACCTTATTATAGGTGCATACTATAATCTTGAAAGGCACATAGGATGGAAGGCAGAATGCAGTCAAGTGACTCCAGTCAAAGAGAACAATAGAACTACTTGGCAAGGGCATCGTAGGAGTGCCCCCATGCTCTAAAGGAACCAAACAAGGACTCTCTTGATCAGTTGGGATAAGAGGGTCGTTCTCAGACTCAGGAGAATCTGACGAGCTGAGAAGAACATGAGTAGTATGATCATGATGCTCTTCTGGAACAGAGTGAACAACTGGTGGGGAAACCGAGTCGACACTCTTTTCGACCAATGGTTGGTTAGGAATAGGCATAACACATCCAGGCTCAAAAAGAGCAGTATGGAAAAGAGATGAATCCAAGTCAATCTCTTTATCAACCGAGAGAGGGTCAAAAGAGAGCCCCTGATAACCAACTGGAAGTTGGGGGGAAGGAGCTGAAAGACTTTCCAAAACGGTGGAAGCTTTATCCATGAGCGGGAAAAGGTGAAGGGGATGATTCCCTTCACATAGCCTATAGGGGAATCTAATCTTCCCTTTATTCTTACCATCACCAATTGAGGATGTAACATCGACGTGAGCTTCAGAGGACAAGCCAGATCGTGAGACCATACTTCTAAGATACTAGGAATACCAAGACAATCATGGAGAAAATGGTCACCCTTGCGAAATCTACAAGGAAATTTAATGTTCCGCAGAGGATCAGAAGGTTTTCCAACCTGAGATGTACTTGGAGCAAGAGTTTCATGGGTGGCCTCTCGCTAATCTAACTTCTTCTTCTTCTTCGTCTTCCTCTTCTTCTTCTTAGCCTCCTGGTTACTAGATGTAGAAATTTCACCAAATGAAGTAGGGGAGGAGGATGAAGAAACTGGGGAAGAAGGCGAAGGCTCAACCCTAGAATCATCGTGTCGTGATTCAAACAAAGGAGATGATAGAACAGGAGTCATGATGCTTGGGACCACTGAGGTTGAAAACAACCAAATGGGAAAACCGATGGTTAACCCAGGCAAGGACAACGTTTCCATATACGAAGCACCAACATTTCCAAAAGGAGGAAATGGACCAGGATTCCCATCTGGGGGAAGACCTTGACTGGTAGACTCAGGGAATGTTGCCATTGGAAACGACCTTGAAATGCACTTGCAGTGTAACCCAAGAACTCTAACTGTAACTACAAATATTTCATGGGCAGTAAATTTTATGACATAGGAACAAAACTTGGTCTTCTCATGTTTCAAAAGTTGAGAAAAGGATGAAAAGGTGACTCTATCTCTTTCGAGGTTTAATGAACCTGAAAGGACAAGTGGTCAGATGATCCTTTTCTTTTAATGAGTCGAAAAGGAACGAAAGTGACTACTCTGGAGTACTAGACAAGAGGTTTACCAAACAGACTGCAAAATTGCATATACACCTTGGTGATCAAATGAAAGAGAAATGACCAAGGACTTTCCGTACGATAGTCAATCTTCCCGAATGCTGTGTTCGGTGCATTACAGTTCATACGGTGGCAGACTCAGCTTCCTATGGATAATAGGATGATAACCTAGTGGGGTCTCCCAATATATACTTGACAGTATGGGGAGCACAAATCCATACTAGTGGCTATTAAATCACAGAAGGAGGAGTCACCCAACCTTAGTGAAAACAATAGTGACTAGGTTTAATGACGCCATAGCACGTCTCTAGCCTAGACCTCTAGATAAATGTGCATTAAGTTCCAATGCGTTGTTAGGTTCATTCAATAGATTTTGAGAGTTGATCTTGGATTATGTTTCAGGTTTTAGTCCCTACTGAATGTATTTCAACAATTCCTAGGATGCAGCTACAATGAGTAAAACACCATTCATTTCAATGAACAACTACCTAAATGAGGGTAAGGAGTTCATTTCCAAGCGAACGCAAACCAAATAAAATGCAAGCACTAAGAAACGCAATGCATCAATACACTTATCTGACAACTACTAATGAAAGATTTTAACTTTGATTTCTAATTTCTCAATCATGAAAATTCAGTAATGCAAATGCGCTTTCATTTCCGTATGCTGTATGAATGCAATATTTTTGATTTTTGGAATTTTAATGACAAACAAGCAAGCGTAACCCTGACTGATCCAAACAAATGTGATCTATGTTTGATAGTGTGGAAATCAAATTGATATGAGAAAGTGGTTCAATAACTAAACACTAGAGACCAATCAGAAAGAAGACAAGCAGTAAAACAGCCTCAAACAAATCAATCAGATGGTTGTGGATGAATCTTAATGGACGAGTAACCCAAACAAACAACTTCTTGATGAAACCTTGAAAAGAGCTAGGTCACACGGTGTGAAAATACAAGACTCACTAAATGAAACCAAGGAGAAAGTGCCTTAACCAAATATAGCCAAAACAAGTTGATGAGAAACAAGAGACATCAGGGGACAAGCAACACTAGTTGATTCAGGAGGTAAAGTTGTGAAAAACAACTTTTATAGGAATCGTCGCAGGGCTCTAACTAGCAACTTGAGACGAAAGGCAAATCGTTGCAAGCACAAAGTTAGCAACTGGGCGACGTCATCGCAGGTGTACACCTGTCTTTGGTGATGGTCTGATTTTAGGAATTGTCACAACTGTATGACAGGATATCCGCGACGTACGGTGTAACTAAAGAGGACATGCGTGACATTGTCACAGCTGTTAAGCTATAAACAACGACGATATCAATTAAGAGCAAAACAAAGCAAAAACACCTAAAGGAGACCAGATTAATCTCTTAGACAGTGAGAGGGACTACCAGATTGACTCAAGTAACCCAGAACACTGATGGCTCAGCCCCAAAATCAAGAGACACTATGTAATTTAAACAAAAACAAATCGAGAGCAAAACAAGAGATAACACACAAAGGACTCCCCAGTGGAGTCGCCATCTTGTGATGTAGGAAATGTTCTCTTTGCCGATAGAGGCAACCCCTCTAGCCCTAGAGTGGGTCTAGTCACAACAAGAAAAAACAACAACTAATTTCCTTGAACAGTCATTGTTGAAAGAGCTTACCTCAAAGCGGTGTTCGATGGAGCTTTCATTGCACTGCTTCAACTATCGTTTCCTTCTCCTCGATGAGTGATTCACCTGAAACAACACAAGAGAACAAAAGAACACATAATAGAGTATGAAAATGATCTATTTACTAACGGAGTCAAGGAACCATAAGCTATCAAGTATATTTTACACATGACATAGGAAATCACCATTGATTGTATTAAAATGAATAAAAGCAAAGCTTACAACCAAGCCTTGATGTTGCAAGCTTCCTCGAAGGGTCCAACCGGTATGTTTCTTCAAGCATTCACTCTCAAAAGGGTCTCCCAAGTGGCTGATAACTCTCTCTCTCACTCAAAAGCACTAATACAAGGCTAAGGCAATCCACAACCAATTGCTAGACTATCAACAATTCACACTGCAAACTATCAAACTCACACCAAGGCTAGCTAATTTTCTCAATACCAAAAACTAGCTGATCATAGCAATGGGGATTACTTTTATAAGGGGAGGAGCCTCCATATATGAGGGAGAGGGAGCTTATCCTCAAGGGAGGTTTCTCAAAAGGTGGAACCACCAACCCAGAGAAGGAAACACGAACCTCCTTGACCCATCAACCAGTTCCAAAACCGCCCAGAAGCATTCTATTTGAACTAATTCGCCATATCTGGATCGTCACAATTCATACACTCAGACTCAGCGATGATGTCGCAAGGAAACAGTGTATTCAGAGCTAGCGTCGTAAGAAATATCTTGAGGACTTGTGTCAAGCCCTAAAATTTGACTATCGCAAGGAACATATGTACCCCTGTGACGACATCACGACGTTCTGGTTCATTACAGAGAATTGTCGCATGTAGAATGAGGTTTACTTGCGAAGATTTTGAAACATGGGTAAAAAGGATCAATCTTCAGGATTAAAGATCATTTGTTAATCTTCTTGAATGATTGGGAAGATGTGGACACATTTATTTGATGTATGACACAGAGAAGATGTCGCTCAGGGATTGAATTTATTCGAGATAAGGGGATATGAGGCCAATGACAAATTACTGTGTAACAGGCCCAAGCAATGAATGTTCCATGAAAGTCCCCATGTCTTTTCGCCTATGCCAAAATATGACTAAGCCCCTCTACTACTGTAGGTTGTAACCCCGTACAGAAATTACCTGCATACAAATTCTAAATCACAGGAAAAATAAAAAAGCGAGAGCATAACACATAAAACACATATACACAGAGATTTCCCACTGGATCTCAAAACCGAGACTACCAGCTTGATTTTTCATTATATTCCTTTCAATGTTACAATACATTTTATAATGCCGAATCATCCAATTCCATGGACCGAAAACCATCGCGTCCAAAACCATGGACCGAAAACCATAGGTAGGTTCGCCCAACCTAATATAGGGTGCAATTTTTTTTTTTCTCGGGGCACTGCCCCGAACACCATAGAGGGGGGCTACCCGCCCCCCTCAAACCCCCCGGATAGGGGGGGCGCTGTGACCCCCCCGCTGTGCAATCGACGCAATGAAGGTGGGGCTCTGCCCCCCCTCTAACCCCCTGGTTCACTACGTAGGTTAGTCGTGGAAAGAATATAACACAACCCAACAGCTACCAGTACGAACAAAAATGGTGAGAGGGGGAAACCCTAGCGCAAAATTATTTTGGCATGAAAAAAAGGGGAGGATGAAGTATTAATGAAAACAACAAAAGAAATAATTTGAATACAACTCATTACCCAAGAGATAAAATTGAGACTGAAGCCTTCATGGGTTAGAATAATTTTGATATAAATCCAATTAACTCTATCATAGGATTTTTATAGGTCTATTTTGATGAAAACCCCCTTTAAATTTTGAGTTTTGATATTTTTCAGGCCCTCCTGAGCCACACCAATAGCTTCATGGATTTACCTCTCCTCCAGAAAGGAAAATTTCTCTTTGGATATGGATTTAGAGAGAATAGGCTTGAGACTAAAAGCAACAATTTTAGCTATAACCTTGCAAGTGGAATTGCAGAGCTAAATGGGACAGAAATATCCAAAGGTTATAGGATGGTCCACCTTAGGGATAAAGGAAATAAAGGTCAAGTTAAAAGCATGATACATTTTCCCTTCCCTTTTATATTCTTCAACCACTGCCATGAGATAGTTTCCCAATATATCATATAGTCCCAAAAATATTTCAAAAACCCAACCATCTACACCTGGGATCTTGTAATTCTAAAAGTTGTGCATAAACGTTTTAAGTTCCTTAGATACTTCTTCCATGGTTTCCCTACTCTCCTCTTCTTCAACCATTCAAGGAAAGAGTTGAGTGATTCTGATTACTTTTTCAATTTAGGCACCCTTAGGGGCATGGAAAGGGTTTTCAAATTGACTCTTCCCTAGGAAGGATAGGCCTTCAAAATTTGATACCTCCCTGTCAACATTATCTTGTAGACTCTAGATGGTGTTACACATTTCCTGCCCATTGTATAAGCCTGAAAAAATTAGTATTTTCATCTCCCCTTTCTAGCTAGATGGCCCTACTCTTTAGGTTCCATTCCTCCTCGGTGTTTAGGAGTTATTTTTTCATTTTTCCAAGTTGATGAGAGCCTATTTGGTGCTCAGAGAATTTAATCCTTCCTTTGCATGAGAAAAAATATCCCAAAGTTTATTTTCAATCTCCACCAAATCCTGAACTTCATCCATTTTCTTCTTGTTTACCCACTCTTTTGTTTTTTGTTGATTAATTTTAAATTGGCTTCAATTTTTTTTTTTTTTTTTACCTTGAAAGAAAACTCATAATTTCATTATAGGTGAAATTACATGTTGTAGATCCCCTTGGGCATATGTTGTACTGTGGCCTAAAATCCATTGTCATAAGATCAAAATAATTACAATAAGACCCCGAGGGGTGTACTGTGCTGGTCCGTGACCAAAATACAGATAAAAAATGTCACCCCAAAAGGTGATGGCTGTAATATATATATTGTTTACATCGATTTTCAACAAAAAACTGTATATGAACAAAATTTATAAGCAAAATATTTTGAAAATTAGGGGTTATTCCCCCTCTGTAGATCCCTGTCAATGTATGACTGGCGGAAGTACCAATATGTTCCTTCTGGTGTGTGTTCAATGATCATCCATTCTCCTAGAGGACGATTCGTTGCTTCTTTCAAAAGCTTGTTTGCGCTTTCATTGCACTCCCTGTAGATACGAGAGCAAGATATCTGATCAAAATATGTTAAAAAAAAAACAATTTCTTCTATTATAGATCTTAGAGTGTATGCATTATAAGAATCAGTGTTTTTAAACCAAGCAATCACAATCTTTGAGTCCCTAAAAATTTGAATTTTCTTGCAATGTTGAAGGATGGAAAAGTAAATCAGGTGTTAGAGAGATATCAGTTCTGCATGATTATTTGTACCATGGCAAAATCCCATACTAATCTGAAAAAAGTGTGATTCTGTGAGGTGAAAGATGATGCCACCCCCACAACCATGTGGCTGAGCAGCCCCATCAAAATATGCCCAAGGGGTTGATTTGTCTATCTGCTCTTGTCTAATAATCCTGGGTCTGTTGTTATTTTCCTCTGTAGGTAGCTCTTCAAATGCTGAGTATATTTTTTAAGGGATCAAATTCCAGATCACAGGCTTGTCTTAAAAGATTATGAGATTTCGCTTGAGCTAGATATGCCATGAGACCAGCAGAGGCAAATTTCTTGTTTTTTCCTGCTGCTACTCCCCACCAAGTGTCCCATGCATATAGTATATCAGCTCCATGCCATCTCATGTTCAGATTGAGAGTTGAGAGAACTTGTGTCCATATTGTAGTTGTAATGGGACAGGTGAGGAAGAGATGTTGTGTCGATTCCTCCTCCTGATGGCAGAGTACACACCATGTAGGACCTGTGAAAGCCCTTTTTTTAAGATAGGTTCCAGTGGGAATCTTATTTTCAAGTATACTCCACATCAAAAGTCTTGTGCGCATGGGGGCTTTCAATTTCCAAAGGGACTTCCACCAGCTTCTTGTGCTTTCTAGTTTATACTCAGTGATAATGATGTTGTAGCCCTGTTTAGAGGAATATTGGCCCTTTTTGGAGTGACCCTAGATGAGTTCATCATCTACATTTTTTAATCTAACATGTGATTTTGTGAGTGCTTGGATAAAATTTTGCCGTCCTGTCCCATTCAATGGGAATGTTCCAGTTTTTTTTCTAGAAATCCAAGCTTATGAAAGAAATCTGGAGTTTTGATGAACACCGAGTTGTTCTATATATTTTATGCCTCTGCTGTTTAAGTAATTTATAAGCTCAGGTGGGAGTTGATAAGAGTTTCCACTTCTAGTCTAGGGATCAATCCCAATATGAACTGAAGCGCCATTTCCAATTTTCCATAGGAGTCCTTCCTTTATAATGGGAAGCGTATTTAGGATGGCCCTCCAGATAATTGATATGCCCTTTCTATTCTAGGAGGGTTTCCTTATCTAGTCAATGATAGATAAAGGCCAAATGATTTTATGGGTGATTACCTCCAACCAGAGGCTATTTTGCTTTAGTAATAGCCAGCCCTGTTTTGCAACTAAGGCTTGTGCAAAATCAGGGAGTTGCTTGAGTCCCAATCCTCCCCATTTTTTGGGAGTGGCTATTCTGATCCATTTGAACCAGGCAAAAGGTTTCCCTTCCTTTCTTCCTTTCCAAAGAAACTGATAGCAAACTTGTTGTATTTGTGTAGAATCCCTCTTGGGATCCACGCTAGAGACATCCAAAACACTGGAGTGGCTTCCAAAACTGATTTGATAAGAATTAATCTTCCAGCTCTAGACAGGAATTTATGACACCAACAATTTTTTCTTTTCTCCACTTTGGTGATGAGCCAGGTCCAGTCAACAATTTTGTATCCATTAGGCTTGAGCCTAAAGCCTAGATAATTCAGTCCATCCTTTAGTTCAGTGACCTGAAAAGGAATTTTTTGAAGTGAAAGTTGAATTTCCTGTTGTGTGCATTTTGAGAATGAGATGGTATATTTTCCCCTATTGATTTCCATCCCCGTGGCTCTGCTGAAGAGATTTAGTACCTCATTCATGGATGTGGTGTCCAGAACACATCCACTTAGGAAAATTAGAATGTCGTCCACAAAGAGGAGATGAGTCAGACTGAAATGTTCAGTGATCTTTAGTCCCCTGAGTCTCCCCCTTCCTTTTTCAGTATCAATCAACCTACTCAGTCCTTCCATGACTAGGAGGAAGAGTAAAGGGGATAGAGGGCAACCTTGTCTTATGCCCCTATCAACATGAAAGGAGGGAGTGGTTGACCCATTGATGAGGATAACAAATGATATAGAGGAGATGCATCCCATTATCCAGTTTGTGAAAGTTGGGGGAAAGCCCAAATGAGTAATGATCATTTTTATGTATAACCAACTGACTTTGTCGAAAGCTTTTGATAAATCTATTTTAAGAGTCAGTCCTTTGAGCTTCTTGAGTTTTATTGAGTGAAGGGCTTCTTGGGCTGAGCCAATAGCATCTTGGATATGTCTATGGTGAAGAAATGCAAATTGCTCCTGGGATATGTGATTGGATAAGATGGGCTTCAAATCTGGTAACAACTGAAAATATTAAAAGAGGATCAAAGGATTTGTAGTGAGATATAATAAGGGACAAGAAATCCTCTTCTTTTATCCAAGAGGAGTCCATCTTGAAGGAGTTGGCCATATTCTATGCTGCCCCTGTTGGGAGCGGGATCCTCCAAGGGCAGTTTTGGGGCTAAAAGCCCAAGTTTAAGTCAAATTTTTGTAATATTATTGTAAATACTCCACATTTTGTGGTCGTGGAGCGTGAATGTGTTATGTGTCACAAAGGATAGTCTGCCCTTAGTTTTGTAAAGTAAAGTCAATTGTAAGAGATCTACCCATGGTTCGCAGACCAAGGGATTGTATAAAAAGAGCTAAGCTCTAAGTAGTTAGGGGGATGAAACATGTAAGAGAGTCATAGCTTTAGAGCAAGAAGTCTAAGTCTTGGGTTGTAGTGTAGGTAAAGGATCTATAGCTGAGTGCACAGAGGCCTAAGGTAGAAGTCTATAGCTGAGTGTGTGGATCCCTGCAGCTGTGTGCGCAGGGTGAATAGAGTCTGTAAACACTTGGAAGATATTAATACAAGGAGTTATTTTGCAACTTTTGTGTCTTTGTTCTCTCGATGCATTTGGATATTTTATGTATGATTTTCCTTTATTATTCTTATACAATGCACGAATGAATGCCACTATATTGAATAATTGAATGCAATTATGAATATTTGCTTGCGTGGTGATAACTTTAAGTAGTTGAGAAGATAAGCAAGTCACTTAGGGTAATTGAGGAATCTACACGGCGTGTTGTCATAACAGCACAAAAGTACCTGAGCCCCAATTTAGGGTTGTGCAAAGGTCAATCGTATACTTTCGTGAAGGTATTGAAAGCCATAATAGAGAGTTTGTCTTACAAGCCCTATAATGGGACCACCTACGTGAAGGTAGGGATAGATGAAATCAAATGACATCACAACCATCTCAGGGTGCGGAAACGTGGTTCTAGCATCCCCCCATACTGCTTCGGGTGAGACTTTGGTCTGTGCTTTGCAGGCTGATGCCGAAAGGGATAGTAGTGTAGGGATTTGTTTGGCTAATTAACATTGAACTTGGGTCAGGCCCCCTCAGGCCAACAAATGGTTTTGTTGCCAGGACCGGAATTTGCATAAGAGATGTGTGATGTCATATCGCTGGAATCCAACTAAGAAGGAGATTGGAGATTGGTTGGATAGAAAAATCCACGAATTTGTGGGACAAGAGAACAAAAACCCTTGACTAACAAAAGAACAGTGGTTGGACAGATACCTATATACAAAGATCCATGAGATATTTTTTTGCTCCTTCCCTGTCAAGTTATACAAGTGGATCGTGAAGCTAGCAGATAACCAAGGAAGGTGGAAAATTGACGGTTCTATTGTGTGGATCTCGGAGATAGTACAAAGGTTGGAAGCATCGGAGGATTTGTGACTAAATTCGTGGTTGACACCTCAGTCAGCTATAGCAAGGTGGAGAGATGCTTTTTCAAAGGACCATGATCTAAGTAAATAAAATATTTGAATACTTGGATTAAAATGCTATTGTGCAAAAAACGGGTTATGAAGCTGCCTTGATGTTTGGGACTACGCGAAGTGGAAAACTTACAGAAACGAAGGAAAAAAGGGTCCGGAGTATAGCCCTTTGATTTCACCTCCGCGAAGTGATGAATAAGGGATAGCGAAGGTTTCTCCACAATGCTTTGTTTTAATTAAATAGTCGAATTCCTCTTTTTCGTACCTTTGTGAAGTGATATTTAGTTAATAAGACAAGGATTCTTGTGAACACCACCTCTGCCCACACCCCCTATAACTTCACCACCCTCACCTCCATCTTCGCCTGTACCACCTCTACCTCCACTATGGTTCAATATGGCAAATACAGTGAAGTTTCCTTTGTTCAAAGGATTCGGAAATGAAGACCTGGACCAATTCTGGTTCGTTGTGAGAGCTGTATGGGAAGCTCAAAGTGTTACAGATGATCATATAAAGAAGGCGACACTGGTTAGTGCTCTACAATATTGCGCGCTAACCTGGTATATTAAGTACTCTAACGATAACCCGAATGCTGGAGTAGCAGACATCTAGGCAACATTAAATAGGGAATTTAGTAGGCCTAAATATGAAGTGTGGTCGATTGTGGGATTCAAAGAGATCGCGATGCAACTAGGCGAGATGCCTTGGGAACTAGAGCAGAGGCTGAAATATACAATCCATGAAGCCAACATGAATTTGACAGATGGGCAACATTGTGAGTGGTTTGTGGCTTCATTACTACCACACTTAAGGAGTGCGTTGTTGCAGCAGAGGATAAAAACTTAGGCAGAGGCCTTGGAGACTACCATGAGACTACATGAGACTCTGATGCAAGATCCTAATCTAGGAGTTCAGTAGATCCATATGCAATTGAAGAATATGTGCCTTGAGATGCAAAGTCTAAAGCAAGACAGAACCGGTATGCGAGGAGGTATGGTGCTTAAAATGCAAGAGCCAGGGTCATGACAATTACCATTGCCTGGTCTTTGCAAATTACATTACAGGAGGAGGACCGATGCGTTTAAGGCCAGAAGCTCAAGCAGGACCTAGCGTGGGGCTTGCATTATGGTGCACTATCTATTAGGCAGCCGAAAAACATGCCATGGATAACTGTCACTTGCTATAGTAGTATGTATAAGTACCGCAACAATTGTTCTGCAACTTTTGTAGGTTGGAAGGACATGATAAGCGTACTTACAGGAGTTATGAATTGATGATGGATAGAACTCCTACCTATAGGATTCAGGCCAAAACGCGGTCCCTTGACCAAAACATGGGAATAGTGCAGAAAGGATTTCAGGGGCATGGAAGAGGCTGAGGTAGAGGAGGACTTGGTAGAGGTCGAGGATAGTTGATTTTCTACAATTGCAGAGGACTAGGACACTATGCTCGTGATTTCACTAATCCAATGCATCCCTCGTGCAAGTATTGCACACTATTTGATCATGAAATAGAAGACTGTCCTATGCTAATAGCTAGGATACGTGACAAAGGGGCACTACCACCTCCGCCGACTTAGACGCTACAGATGATGAGGTATGAGCTGTGCGAGGAAGATCCAAACGTAAATGTAGTGCTCAGAAGTGGAATTTCACCAGGAGATAACAAGGGGAAACAACCAGAAGGCAGTACATGGGTTCGTAAAGCCCCAACAAAGGAGGTTGAGTTTGATTTGGAGCGCACTCGTGAAGCCTTCATGGAAGCTATGAAGAGCTTTGTTGAGGCCTCCACCTCAAGAAACAAGGATAAGCCTGAGTCGGAGATGGACCCCTTTATGCTCACAACTTCCCTAGAAACCTGTATGATGTTACTGTACGACAATAAGGCTATAAAAGGGTTACATGAACTCATCAATAGATGCGTTGAAACCATGCCAGGTGAGCCACGCGTAGTATGAAAGATTGGAAAGCATAAAACAAGGACGGGATGGGAGATGAGACTGACTACGTAGATAAGAGAATATGAAATGGATCAGGTCATTTTGGACCTGGGGTCAGATGCGAATGTCCTACCAAAATAGACTTGGGAGTGAATGGGGAGACTTGCACTGCAATGGTCTCTGATTCAGCTAAGAATGGCGAATCAATAGAAAATAATCCCCATGGAGCGGCTACACGGGGTGACCATGGATATTGAGGGAGTAAGCGCGCTGCTTTGAAGTAATAGAGGTAGTGGATGAAAACAATTCCTATATTGTGCTCCTGGGAATTGATTGGGCTACTGATATGAATGGGGTAATCAATCTAAAGAAGTGAAAGATGATCTTTGGGAAGAAATCGTTGTGTGTAATAATACCCCTCGATCCCGCTGAAGGATCACGCTATACTAAACTTGTCCATGATTATGAGAGTGATGATGACTTGGAATATATCTATAAGATAACAGCGTGAGACCAAGATTGGGTGGATCCCACCGCAGATGGATGGATTACCTAGGATTGCGAGATTTCCTACACTTTGGACTTTGATGAAGAAATAGAATGCTGGAAGAATCAGTTACATGAAGTAACTACGTTGAATTGCAACATGATGGCTCAGTGATGGCACTATGTGTCATCAGAGGTAAGAAACCTACCTACTTATGATGGTTTGAATGAGGTAGATATATTTTTGGATGCATTTGAAAGGGAGGTACTAGAAAAGTAGCGCTTCCAGGCCTTGGACTGGGCACTGCGCGCGACGCCCGCAAGATGGTGGGATACACACAAAGGAAGCTTTGATGATTGGCGTGAATTTAGGAGGATGATGAGAGCACAATTTGGGAAGCCTAAGATGTGAATGACAGAAAAATATCATGTGTAGAACTATCCGCGCATGCATCTGGCCAAATGGACACAGGCTTATGGAGAAAAGTCCCAACTTGAGAGGGTGCATCTGTTATGTCATACCGTGGATGTTATCCCAATGAATTGGTATATAGAAATAGAGCTTCACCATGGGAGAGGAGAATGGAATATCCTGTGTGAAGGATTCATGATGAAATTTAGTTTTGAGGATGGGTTTGACAGTATTGATGAAGCACTACAAGAGGTAAAAGAAACAATCTTTAGGATACCGTGGGATACTTTAGACCTGATTCAGTTTGAATGGGTTACTTAGCTGAGTCACGCACTAGAATGTTATAACTTAACTGGTGAAGAAGAGGACAAGGATCCATGAAAGATTAACATTCCAGAAATAGAGGGCCACCACGTGGTTCAAGGACCGCAGATTGATAACCTTGACATAACCGCACCATTAAAAACGAAACAAGTGAACATTGGTATGGAGGTAGAACCCAAATTTGTGAATATTGGAGACTACAAAGATGATGTGATGGTGGATAAGGTTGTTGAATTGCTTCGCGAATACTAGGACTTATTCCCTACCAAGTTTATAGATCTAAAAGGAATAATCGGGGACCTAGGAATGATGAAGATCACGTTAAAGCCCGACATGAAGCCAGTTAAGCAAAGGCCTTACTATCTCAATCCAAAATACAAGGAGAACGTCCGCTTAGAGCTAGACAAGAAGCTAGCGGCAGGCATCATTGAGCCTGTGGAAGAATCTAATTGGGTAAGCCCAATGGTGGTGCAAGAGAAGAAGTAGAAGGATGAGATAAGTATATGCGTGGATCTCAGAAAACTGAATGATGCTTATGTGCATGATCCTTTCCTTACTCCATTCATGGATGAAGTGTTAGACAATGTAGGTGGCTAGGAAGCATATTCCTTCACTAATGGGTTCTCTGGGTACCACCAGATCAAAATCATGCCATAAGATAGGAGCAAGACAATCTTCGTGACTGAGTGGGGTTGTTTTCAATACACTGTAATGTTGTTTGGATTGAAGAATGCACCTGCAATATTTTCGCACGTGGTTGTTGCGACATTCAAGGAATTTATTCATAAGTTCTTGGAGGTATATTTTGATGACTAGATTGTATTTGGGTTGGTTAAGCACCATGTAGCAAGCTTGCGCCTGATGTTGGATACCTGTCGAAAATACCAGATTGCGCTCAATCTCAAGAAGTTTCTGCTTTGCATTCCTTTTGGGAACCTATTGGGGCATGTGGTTTGTAGACAAGGACTGATGGTAGACCCTGTGAAGATCGCGGTGATATCGAACTTGGAAGCGCTGAGGAGTGTGAAACAGCCGCGTGCTACTCTAAGACATACGGGATATTATAGTAAGTTTATCAAAATTTATGCCCAGATCACTGCGCCTATGGAAAAATTGTTGAAGAAGGATGTCATGTTCTGTTGGAACGACGAATGTAAGAAGAGCTTGGATATATTGAAAGAAAATATGGTTACCGCACTAATTCTAGTCTTCCCAGACTCGAATCATCATGTATAGCGCTGGGAGCAGTACTAAGACAGGCCGACAGAGAAGGCTTGGACCACCCTATCATGTTCGCAAGCCACAGATTATCTAAAGCAAAAAAGAACTATTCTACCGCTGAACGCAAGGGGCTAGCTATGGTGTATGCACTCCAGAAGTACTGACACTACTTGCTAGGAGGCCATTTTAATATGTATATGGATCACTCCACATTGAAGTACTTGGTTAATAAGCCTATGTTGGGGGGACAAAATTGCCGATGGCTCTTATTGTTCCAAGAGTACGATTTTGAAGTTGTTGTGAAGCCAGGACAATTGAATGTGGGACCGGACGACCTGTCGCGCATCGAAACAGGAGAGGAACCTACTAACTTGGAAGAAGAATTGCCTAATGCACAACTATTTGTAATGCATGTTACAGATGGTCATTTTGAGGATATAATACACTTCCTATCTACAAGAACGACATCAGAAGGATATACTATCCAACAAAAGAAGGAATTAGTGGTGCACACGACAAATTTCTCTGTCATTGTTGGGCATCTGTACAAAATGGGTATTGATGAGATATTGCGATGGTATCTACCTGAGTTCAAGAGAAGCAACATCCTTGTGGACACTCATGGGGGCACCACAAGAGGACATTATGCAGGGAGAGAAATCAGGCAGAAGATTCTACACATAGGGTTATGGTGGCCAACCCTTCGTCAGGATTCAAAAGTATATTGCAAGGTATGTGATGCATGTCAAAGAAAGGGTAGGCCATCACGAAGGGATGAAATTCCTTTAAATCCACAAATGATGTTGCAACCCTTTGAGAAGTGGGCAATAGATTTTGTAGGACCCATTCAGCCATAGGGGAAGACAGGAGCAAGGTACATTATCACTGCAATGGAGTATTTGACTTGTTGGGCAGAAGCGCATCCGGTGAAGGATTGCACGGGAACGATGACTGTGAAGTTCCTATTTGAGCATGTACTAATGTGATTTGGATGTCCAAGGATATTGAGTGACGGGGGTACGCCCTTCCTGAATGAGATGATCAACGCATTAATGGAGGAATTTTAGGTATATCAGTAGAAGAGCACACCTTATCACCCATAGGCCAATGGGACATTGGAGGTATTCAAAAAAGTGCTTGAAAACATGCTGACTAAGGTTTGCAATGCTCAGTGAAGTGATTAGTACCTACTCATACCTGCAGTATTATGGGCTTATTGAACGACATGCAAGAAGTTGACGAGACAAACCCCTTTCAGGCTTGTCTATGGTGTGGAAGCCATAATGCCTATGGAATACATCGTGCCTAGTTTATGCATATTAATTCTCACAAGTATGATAGATCGCAGAGCCCTAGAAGAGAGGCTCGCACAGTGGGATGAGCTCGAAGAAGAAATATTTTTGGCTAGATTTCACCAGCAAGTCCAAAAGCAGCATGAAAAGGCATGGCATGATTGACACATCAAACTGCGCACATTTAAGGTATATGATTTGGTTTTGTTGTATGCTAGTAAGTTTGATAAATTTCTAGGAAAATTCAGGATGCACTGGTTAGGGCCTTATGTTATTAAGGATATTATCGATGGAGGAGAGGCACAATTGGTCAAGTTAAATGGATAACCCTTCCCAGGAAAGGTTAATGGTAATCGCTTGAAGCCATACACCAGTGGTCTGGCCATGTGACTAAATGAAAGTGGCACAGTATTAGCGCTCCAGGTAGTTGAAAGGAGGCGCAAGACTATAAAATACACTGCTTGGTTGGGGGAGCTGCGCGATGGGAAGATGGTGCGAAGCAAGGGCGTGTCACTGGGTCCGCAGTAGTGCGAAGGGAGCTATACTACCTAGGGAGAAATTGTGCAATTCGGCCAAAAAGTGACCATTAAAGTCACTGTTCATGAAAAGGTGACATAAGTGAGGCCAAATGGAGTGGGCAACCGACATTTGAGACGAAATTTATGGCTTAGATCCTTGAAAATCTGCTGCCAATCCGAAATTAATGAACCTATTTCGGGGGGAACAGTCGGATTTGAATTCAAATTTCCCTATAAATTACAAGTGGCTACCCAATGAAAAACATTTGGCATTTTGAGTATTCAGTGATTGAGCTCTCAAGCGCCTATGAATCATGAGAAATATGAGCTTTTGATAGTTTCTAGGGTATTTACGACTTTGCTGGTGGACACACAAAAATTCTTACAAAAGATCATCTCTACGCCCCCAGAAGTTATCAATACATAGCAAGTAGTAGAGGAGCCAGCATAGGGAATGGGGAAAGAGGCTGAAGTAGTTGCCCTGGAAGTAGTCGAAGTATTGGCGGTGGTCTCTAAATCTCTGAAAACGTCGAGACTGAAGCCAACCCCAACCAAGGAGACCATGAAATACAAGAAGGGCAAGCTGCTTGCCATACCGTTACACACATCTCCAAGACGAAACCCACCAAAGCCCACTGCCCAGGAGAAAGGCAAGGCTATAAACCTAGAAGTAGAAGAGGAGGATATCGAAGACATCCTCATGGATGATGAGGATGTTGGAGTGGAAATAGAGGAGGTTGAAGCCCAGGGTGGGGACTCTATTGAACGATTGCCGGAGTATGTCCCTCCACATAAGCTTAAGTCCAAGGTCCCAAAGGACATTGATGAAAGTAAGTCTCCGCTGCAAACCCCTTTGCTACCAAATGAAATCACTTTTGACGGTCCGCTTTTGGCACGGGTGCCAATTTTGAAGCTCAAAGACTAGGACTTGGACCATGAGAAGTTCCCGCACCTGGAGATTGAACAGTTGATGTGCCACATCATAGACATGAATATGGGGATGACTTCACTAGAGCCATGGAAGTGGCTTAGAGGAGTAGAAAAGGCAGGATTACTCAACCTGCTCTGGGTTCCGCACTATCACTGCACCCCTGTGATAGTTTTGGTTATCAAGCAGTTGTTGTGCTTGGTACATGATGGGTGTCTGTCGCTGGAGGAGCTGGTGCCCTTCACCGATATGTTGATTCACCACATAATGCGCCTACCGTATATAGGCGAAAACCCATCTATGATATTTGGCGGTAAGGGTGGCAAGTTGGCGCTCGCATAATCAATGAAAAAGAAGTTCAAACTAATAAATAAGCCACGTGGGTACACTATCTCCATCATTTGTGACCCTGCTGTGAAGGTGGTGATGCAGATCCTTGCAGGGAAGGTGATGTGGAAGTGTCACACTGATGAGGTACCGGTGCCTGTCGTCATGCTCGCACAACAGTGCACTGAAGGAGTCCAGTTTAACTATTGAGAATACCTTCATGGAGAGTTCCTGGAGAATTGACCTGAAGCACATGAGAAAAGAAAGACATTCCACTACGCGTGGATCTTGCTGTCGATTGTGGTCGTATAGTGGGAGCTACCAGCGGAGAGCCAATTCCCCTTGGTTGCGTTAGACCTTCCTGAAGTAGCGAAGTATGCTTCGTTGTGGGTGACCAAGGATGCATAGTGCATTTGAGACAGCAAGACCTTCTGGATCTTGATGGAAATGAATATCAAGATGGCTATCAATTGCAAGCCATGATTTTCGCCCACAGTATATGCTAACCTACAAAGCTATGCCAAGTTGAAGGTTGATTTCCATCAGATTTCGCTTAGGGGTGGAAGGACACTATGCAGAAGTGGTACAATTTTCCATACCTAGCCACAGATGATGCCATCGATGTGATGCTGGATAAATGGCCGGCGGAGTGGCACACCTCGACAGACTCGGTGGTGGGTGGAAGTAAGTCCTCCACACAAAAGATGAAGGAAGAGGCCAAGTTGAAGATGGTGCAGTTAGTTAAAAAGAGGGAGAAGGAGGTCGTCGAGAAGGCCCAAGTAGAATAGACAGGAAAGGAGGTAGGAAAACATACAGGTGGCACAAAGTAGGGCTCTAACAAAGATGCATAGTCACCTTCACCTGAAACTAAAAAAGAGGACATAGAGCAACAGGGCATGGACCCTTAGGAGACGTCTAGTTGCATTAAGTGCCCAGGAGAGTTGGAAAAGGGAGGGTGAAAAAAGAAATCCAAGGAAACCAAGAACTCACTGGACCCCATCACATTGATAGAGGGTGACTTATATGACATCTATGACACAATTAGATATGTCACCACGGAAGCCCTCCAACAATTTGAGAAGTAGTAGCAGGTCCTCCTAGGGGCCATCCAGACTGGGATGCAGGAGTTGTAGACCTGCACATCGTAAGTTGCTACGCTGTCCACCAACTTGGCTATCGACACATCAGAGGCTATTGATATGCTGCACATGAAGGCTTCCAGTGCGATAGTGCTGCCAGATGGAGCACTGACAATAGAAAATGAGGCTGACAGGCCCATTGTCAATGCCTTGAAGGGAGTGGGATTGAACCTGGTAGTGCTCTCGTGCAAAGTGCTCCACCTATTGTAGGATGGAGTCATTGGAGAGCTGAGGGCTTGTGAGCACCGTGCCCTCCAGGAGATCAATGAACATAACATAAACAACAAGTAGATGGCCCTGGAAAGGAATACTGCCGTCGTCGCTGAGGTCGAGGTGACCAACCAGAACAAGAAGATCATACAGGTCGTGGAGGAGGCCTATAGAATGGTCCCGGAATTGGCCATTCCAGAGGAGGATCTAATTGAGGTATGCATCTGCAACTTGGCCACATGGGTGTGCGACACTCGGACATAGATGGCACGAGTTCAGTTGGAGTTGAACCTGCATATTACAGATCTCTAGTTGAGGGCTCAGCCTTCAACACCACCAGAGGTAAGGAACAACAGGATACCGCTATCATAGAAGCAGTTGTGATAGCGGAGAGTGTAGTTGTAGACTACACACAGTTGTTCAAATAATCGTTTGATGTCCTGACCAGCTTGCAGGAGGACCCAAACATCCAGAGGCTAGAAATGGAAGCACGCGAACTCCAACAACGCTATTACGAAGTTAAGGGCACAACGTGATCTGTCACGTTGAAATAGAGGTTAGCCAAGCTATAGGAAGCCAAGTAGTTGAAGGAACAGGTGGACGCAATGCTTCACAAGGAAGCAGTGCTGCAGGCGTGACTAAAGCCCTAGCTAGAGAAAGCTTATGCAGTCATAGGAAACATTGAAGGAAAGCTTGCGACTCTGTAAGTGATGCAACAATAGCTTCAAGATGACAACATAGGGGTAGTAACCAAGAAGACATCCAAAGATGAGAATCAGGAAGCAGCTCTGTGCACAACTGAAGTTGCGGTAATCAGGGTCGAGCTGAACGGGCTTCACGTAAAGATCTCCGTGCCTACTAAGTGAATCGAAGGTGAGTCACGATGTTTGTGTTGGGGGCATTTTGGGAGCGGGATCCCCTAGGGGCAGTTTTGGGGCTAAAAACCCATGTTTAATTCAAATTTTTGTAGTATTATTGTAAATACTCCACATTTTAATCGCGGAGCGTGAAGGTGTTATGTGTCACAAAGGGTAGCCGACCCTTGGTTTTGTAAAGTAAAGTTGACTGTAAGAGATCTACCCATGGTCTGTGGACCATGGGATTGTATAACAAGAGATAAGCTCTAAGTAGTTAGGGCGATGAAACATGTAAGAGAGTCATAGCTTTAGAGCAGGAAGTCTAAGTCTTGGGTTGTAGCATAGGTAGAGGCTTTGCAGCTGAGTGCGCAGAGGCCTAGGGTAGAAGTCCACAGCCGAGTGCGCGGACCCCTAAAACTATGTGCGTAGGGTGGATAGAGTCTGTAAACACTTTGAAGATATTAATAAAAGGAGTTATTTTGCAATTTCTGTGTCTTTGTTTTGTCGATGTGTTTGGATATTTTATGTATGATTTCCCTTTATTATGCTTATACGATGTGCGAATGAATGCCACTACATTGAATAATGGAACACAATTACAAATATCTTCTTGCACAATGATAACTTTAAGTAGTTGACAAGATAAGCAAGTCACTTAGAGTAACTGAGGAATCAGCACGACACGCTGCCATAACAATATGAAAGTACATGGGCCCTAGGTTAGGGTTGCGCAAAGGTTGATCATATACTTTCGCAAAGGTATTGAAATCTAGAATAGAGAGTTTGTCTTACAAGCCCTAGAATGGGACCACCTGCATGAAGGCAGGGATATGAGAAATCAAACGACATCACAACCATCTTAGGGTACGAAAACTTGGTTCCAACATCCCCCCATACTGCTTCAGGTGAGACTTCGGTCCGCACTCTACGGGATGATGCTGAAAGGGCCAGTAGTGTAGGGATTTGTTTGGCTAATTAATGTTGAACTTGGGTTAGGACCCCTCAAGCCAACAAATGATTCCATTGTTGGGACCAAAATCTGCATAAGAGATTCATAGGATCCAAGGGAAAAATTTAGGTCATCATTGATAATTAAGGAATTAGACCTAAAAAGATATTTATTGAAGAGATTGTCCCATAAATCCTTCTGATTTTGATATGGCCCATAAATTTTTGTCAACATAAAAGGGATACCTAGAGCCTTAGAGAAGGCGTTAACTCACAAACTAGAATCCAAGCCCCGAAGATTTAAAACTTAAATGTTCTCAACTTTCTAGCCCATGACTATCCTCGTAGATTGTCCATAAGCATCAAAAGTTGAGAAGCTCCAGCCAACCAAAAGTACATTGAGGCATTTAAATATAGAGTCACCATTTTTTATGGTTTTGTAAAGGAGGATGAAATCTAGGCCATCGAATTCAACCAATTTATTGGGAGCATGTTTTTTTATTGGGACACGCTAAACTCTAATAGTTGAATGAGAGTAACTTCATTTTGGAACCCTTTATGGGGTTGGTATTACTCTAAGGCTCCCTTTAAGTGATACTTTCTTTCCAACAGCTAAGTCTACACTGTAAGGACTCTGGACACCACATATCTCCACAATGGTATGATATTGTCCACTTTGGGCCTAAGCCCTCATGGATTTGTTTTTGGGCTTTACCCCCAAAAGGCCTCATAGCAATGGAGATATTTGTCCATCCTTATATACCCATGATCCTCCCCACTTCTAGTCAATGTGGGACTTTGGTCGTATACCCAACATACACACACTTTTTTTTTGGCTTTAGTTAGATGTGACTTTCTACCCCATCATTTACCATCAACAAAAGAGAGGGAAAGCTAGCTAAGTCTACAAAAAATGCCCTCCTTCTGGGGCACCATCATCCAAGAATGAAGATTATATAAAATAAAATTGGTATCAAGGATTTTAGGGAGGGAGAGGGAGATTAAGGAGACAAAGAATAATTAAATAAAAATTATTTCATGCCACTTTTATATTTAGAGTCAATCTTATGGTTTTAATATTGTTGGTAATTTGGAGCCAATTAACTTTTAATTTAGAAAGAAATGCACAAAAAAAAACTAAAATCACACAAATTAACACAAGGATTCATGTGGTAAAACCCTGATTGTGTTCCAAGGAGACCTCCATGGGGCAACGGATTGGAACTCTTATTACTTAAAAAATTATTCCTCAAGCTACAATCAACCTCTCCGACAACAGCCAATAAATATGAGCTATTTCGTTACATAACTTCCTTTCATTATAAAATTGAGTGAATGATAAACTATATTTGCCTAGATAATTATATCATTTACATTAGTTGTTGTCATATTTTTAACAATCTTCACCTTGGCAACAAATTTCCTAATCCATTTCCCATGGCCATTCATCATATCTTCTGCAAGCTAAGAGAAGCCAAACACCATCGCAACTTTTGTACTGAAACTGACTTCATGAATATGTCTGCACAATTATCTTGTGTATGGACCTTCTTGAGAGCTATTTTTCCGCCATTGATCACATATCTCACAAAATGGTACCTTACATCAATGTGCTTAGTCTTGATGTCACAAAATAAGTTCAATTTCTCCCACGTTCTCCCAATCTCATCAAGTAAATCTTTCAACCAGATTGCCTCTTTACAGGCATTCGCAATAGCTATATATTCCGTTTCAGTAGTGGAAAAAGCAAAAATTTCTTGAAGCTTTGACATCCAACTAATTGTTCCACCTGCAAGAGTAAAAACATATCCGGTAGTAAACCTCCTCTTTTCCAAATCACCTGCATAATCAACATCCACATATGCATAGATTGAAGCTTCATTACCATTAAGGATGATACAATGGCCACTTGTTCCTCTCAAATACTGAAGCACCCATTTTATTGCTTGCCAATGTTCTTCTCCTGGATTTTCCATGAACCTATTGACAACTCCAACTACATATGAAATGTTAGGTCTTGTAGGTACCATCACATACATTAAGTTTCCTACCGCATTTTCATATGGTACACAAGACATATACTTCTTTTCTTCATTATTTATAGGACCCAAAACTGAGGAAAGCTTAAAATGGGAGGCTAATGGAACATTAATAGGTTTCACATTGTTCATATCGAACTTTTCAAGTACTTTCTCTACATACTTCTGCTATGATAACCAAATCTTTCCATTTTTTCTCTCTGTGTATCTCCATGCCAAAGATATGTTTTTTTGTTCTAAGATCCTTCATATCAAACATCCTAGAGAGTTGAGCCTTTAACCTGTTGATCTCTTCCATGATTTTTCTTGCAATAATCATATCGTCAACATACAACACCAAGATAATGAATATGCCATTGAAACTTTTAAAGTACACACAATGATCATGCTCACTTCTACTAAAGTGTTGGCTCACCATAAAGGAATCAAACTTCTTGTACTATTGTTTGGGACACTGCCTCAAGCCATACAATGATTTCCTGAGCTTGTAAACTAATCTTCTGTTGTGAGCTTGTAAAAACCTTATAGTTGTTCCATACAAATATCCTCATCCAAATATCCATGAATAAAAGTTGTTTTAACATCTAACTGTTCTAATTGAAGATCAAGTAACACAGTTAGTGCTAACATAGTTTAAATAGAAACAAGTTTTACAACTCGTGAAAAAATCTCATGAAAGTCAATACCTTCAACCTCAGAATACCCTTTTGCTACCAGCCTCGACTTATACCTTTTGATACTTCCATCAATATTCCAGTTCAATCTGAAGACCCATTTTCATCCGACAACACTTCTCCCTTCAAGAAGTTCTATAAGATCCAGGTTTTGTTCTTGGCTAAGGAATCCATTTCTTTGTCCATAGCCCTTTTCCATTTTTCACTATCCACATCACCCACTTCTTTCTGATAACAAGAAGGTTCCCCATATTCAGTAATCAATGCAATAGATGAAGTATAATCTTCATACCTTTTGGGTGTTCTTCCCTCCCTTGTAGACCTCCTTAGAGTGATTGGTTGCTGAGCTAGTTCCTGAACTTCTACAATTTCCTTTGCATCTTCTTAACCTTTTTCTTCACAAGTCTCTCCTTCCTTTTGACTTTCCGAAAAGGTTTATCCTCCAACTAAATTTGATGATTCGGCGATACCTGTTCCTATTCAACTTTTTCAACTTCTGATTTTAGAAGAGAGGATTCATCAAATGTTACATCTTCACTAATGACTATTTTTCATGAAGAAGGATCCCACGACCTATATCCTTTCACCACATAATCATACCCAACAAAGACATAGCATTTTTCTTTTGGGTTTAACTTTGAACGCTGACTCTTTGGAACAAGAGCATAGGCATCACAACAAAAAATCCTTAAATGTGAATAATCACAAGATTGATCCGACCAAACTTCTTCAGGAATTTTACAATTAATGGCAACTGAAGGTGATATGTTTACTAAATAAAAAGCAGTAGATACTTCTTTTGCCCACAACTCCTTTTCTAGGTTACCATTGTTGACCATGCTTTTGGCTCTTTCTATTAAGAGACATTAAAAGAAAATGCAGATAATTCGTCTTTGGCTGCGTGGTTGTGTTGGGTGCAGCATAGGGTCTACAAATGTACCAACATTTAATTGTCAATCCAGATAGTTTGTGAAATTCAAGACTCGAAAGAGAGCCCTTGGAAACCTACAAAACAAATTCTAGTCTATCTTGTGCATTAATCTCGACAATAAATGAAATCATACACTAAAAGATAATTCGAGAAACACCAATCCAAACAATTAAAATCATGTGGGAAATAAAAGGCAACCTTGTACTATTTAATAATGCGAAAGGAAATTCTAAGTACGAGCAAACATAAGGGAAATTAGAACTGGAAACCAAACAATGCCGACACAATATCAAAAAGATTGTAAATGATGGAATAAATTCAAGAGAAATTCAAAACCATTATGTATGCACTAACTCTACTGCATCTACCTCTATGTAAAATTCACCTAAAATCATTGGCAACATAACAAGTAAATTTACTGCGTAAATAAACTTATGAAAGAAATTGATTTAATATGAATCTCTCGCCTCTTTTGATATGAATAAATATTCCGAGTGCAAGCACAATTATTAATGCAACAAATCAAATTAATTTTGCAGTTGAAAGGAAAACATTGCAGCAAATCAAATAACACCAATTTGAAGAAGGAAAGAGATTGTAAATAATTAAATAAACTTCACACAGTAAATAATACTTTAAATGTTGTTTAATTTAAGAGATGTAGAGTGGTATCGAGCTGGTCTTGCGGCCAACCCAGCAAACTCACACCCTCTATTTGTGGTCTAGTTCACACAGAAATTAAAACCATAAGATGCACCAAATAAATCAACAGAGCATGGCTAAAAATGCTTTGATTAATTCTTGAAAACAATCTTTACATCATGAGGCAAACACTTAACTCTAGTAAGCAGGATAAGCGATCCATAAGCTATAATCTACGTGATGCTACATTGGGACCAGCTTCTCCTCCCTTCTGTGTCTTCCTTCTGTGCCTGTGCATGCTTATTCTATCGACAGATTAATTGGCTGACTAATTCCCCTGCTCCAGGCAATTTCTAAGCTTATATATGGGCATTGAATTACAATTTGGGGCTTTTAACAACCAACCAAAATACAAGAGGATAAAATTATGAATATTAACAATTTTCCAAGAATAAATTTGGCTTTGTAACTAAATGTTGAAATAGGAATTGATTCTGCTAAATCGTTCTTCTTTTCCTCGAATGATGTTGTGGGTGGACAACCTGCTTCCCTAAATTGCCTGTTTGAATAAGAGTAGTTTCCTCAACAAATTGGGATTGCCTGGAGCATTTATATTTTAGAAATAACAGTGATGACTTCACATCGGATGGGCACAATGTTGCATCGTAGCCATAGAAGAATAATTATTTATCTCGATTTTCGAATTAACGAAGTTTGAAACCATTCTTCTACATACGCAATTGCCAGTTCAGCTAGTGGCTTCACACAACGGGATCCATAAGATTGTACCCAACCATTGACTATAAATGTAAAGCCCTGGAGTTTTTCTCCAAAGTACTCCACCGTGGCATTTGTAGAGACCTCCGCCATGATATCATATGGTTTGGAGTTAATTTCGTAAGCAGTTGCGCTAAAGCATTTGGAATTGCCCCAGTCTTGATTTTTATCTTTTCATTACTTCACATTGTTAGGCCCCTATACTACTAGTGTAACCCCTTATTTTTTTTTTCCCCTTGGAAAAAGTTGTAATTTCTACTAATATATAAGAAATTACATTTTGTTGATGCTAGAGCATATGCAGATGGAGGCATGTTTCCTATCGAGTTCAAAAGTGGACAAAAAAAGTTTAGATATGTATCTCCATGCAGGGAGTCATGATAATAGTTCATCTGTTTCCTATGCCTGTTCTCTGTATAAAGAAACTAAATCAAAATTGAATTCTGTCCCATCTCAAAGAAATAATCTAAATATCAAAATTGGTACCATATGTCCTGTGTAGTTCATCAAGTGCAGAAAATATAAATAACATAATATAGACAAGAGTTATGCAAAATAAAGGGCCTATAGCCCATTGCCTTGGAGCATGTAACCCCTTATTGTTATTAGTACAACCCCCTTATTATATTGATGTACCCATCTAGTGCCCATATTGTTATTATTGTGCCCCATAAAAGCCCACTATTGTTATTATTGTGCCCTTACATTATTATTGCTATGTCGGCTCTGATTATATTATGACCCCTTAGACTCCTATATATAGAAAGGAGGTCTTTTCATTTGTATCATCCAAGAATTGTTCAGTTGTGTAATTTAAAAGAGGTTTCCCCCTCCAAGAGGATTATTTCTAAGGCATTGATCTCTCTTTTCTATCTTTTTGTGAGCTGGTTTCATAACATTTGGTATTAGAGCTTTGTATTCTAGGGTTTTGCTGCTCCAAATAGGTCATCATGGAATTTTTTCTTTGGCTCTTTTTTTGTGATGTTTCAGAAGTGAACAAAAAAACCCATTTGAGATGAAATCACGTTGAACCGCAGGTCTGAATTTCAAAGCTTTTCACGCTATATTTGTGGAGATATGAGCTGAGGAAGTTGGTCTTTTTGCAAACTCCTGAATTACATTCCAAACAGGTGACCTTGGGAAAATCGTCATAACTTTTGTTTTGAGCATCATATTGAAATTTCGTAAGAATTTGTAGAAAGAGGATGGACTTTAGTTTCTTGTGTATATTTTTTAGACTTGAAGGTCAAAACCGTGACACGTGGCACTTCATACAAGTTCTCTCTTCTGAAAAGATACATAATCAGGTTATCTTGTTGATTGTGCATAACTCTTTCATGGAGAATCTAAATTCGATCAGACTGGTGGTATTGGAAAGAGGATTCATAGAGGGCTATTGTAGGTCGCAATTTCAGAACTGGAAGAACCAAAATTACAGAGTTATAGTCATTTCAAGATCGAGCTCCTAAAATCAAGAAAAGGCGATATGAGGAAGTTTAATGGCAAGGATCCGATAAATTGGATACCTCAGATGGAGCAATATTTTGATCTACATGGCGTACCACTGTTACAAAAGGTATGTATTGCATCTTCATATTTAGAACTAGATCAATTTTTATGGTATAAAGGGATTTGTTCTCGTAAACAACTTGTTATGTGGTCAATTCTCACGGAGGAAATGATAGCACATTATGAGGATACAAAGAGAAACACCTTCTTTAGAGCAACACCTCAATAATTGGAAAGAGTAAAAGGGCTTTGTGACATAGTGGAAAGTAAAATTATGGAAACAAGGAAGTCTACCCCTCACAACTATAAATATCGAAGTGTTGTTTCTCCTAGCCTTCCACAACCTATAAGAGTTACACCACAACAATTGGAAGAAAACAAAGAAAAAGGGATTTTTTACAATTGTGATAGCAAATGCACTGAAGGTCATAAGTGTGCTAAGAAGAAATTATTTTACATAGAGTATGAAGAGGAGGAAGAAAAGGATCAAGAAACATCAAAATAAGAGGATATATGCCAAGACCCAACCCTAGAGAAGGAACAAATGAATAAGACCATATCTTGTAAAGCATTGGCAAGAATTACCACATAGACTCTCAAGATAGAAGGACATATCAAGAAGAAAATGGTGCAAGAATTGAAAGACCACATCGAGAAAGAAGAAATGAATCCACCCATATCTTGTAATTCACTGGTTGGAATTACCACTCCTCAAACTATCAAGATAGAAGGACATATCAAGAAGAAAAATGTTCAAGAAGTGAATGATCACATTGAGCATCAAGAAATGAATTTGAAAATATCTTGTAAAGGATTTGAAGAAATTACCACTCCTCAAACTCTAAAGATAGAAGGACATATCAAGAAGAAAAAGGTTCAAGCAGTGAAAGATCACATCGTGCATCAACAACAAGTTCTCCAACTTTTAAAGGATAATGCCACTTTGGTACAAAATCGAATGAAACAACAAGTAGATCAACATCGTAGTGAAAAATGTTTTGATGTAGGTGATTGGGTATTTTTACTGCTACATCTCAAGCAAGCTATTTATGAGAAGGAAATGTTGGCAATACTACATGCACTTAAAAAATGGCGACCTTTCCGAATGGGAAGACTCTTCAAGGAAAATGGATCATGATAGTCTTAAATACTTTTTAGAACAACTATTATCTTTGGAAGAACAGAAAAAATGTTTCACAAACATGTTGGGTTATGTCTTTGACATCATCTATAGAAAATGGAAGAAAATTTTTGTTGCAGATACACTCTCAAGAAAGGATGAGGATGTGGAAGCATTGTTTTGTGCTATTTCTATTATCCAACCAGGTTGGATAAATGAAGCAATGGATGAGTGGAAGAAGGATCAACAAGTACGGCCACTTATTCAAAAGTTGCAAAAGATCCCAATTCAAACAATATTGCCAGAAATTGAAGAGGAAGGAAAAATCATATTGGAACCTGGAGCAGTCACAGAAGCAAGAACCCAACAACTACGAAATCGATCAATTTCAGAGTATCTCATCAAGTGGAAGAACTTACCCACTGAAAATTCCACAAGGGAGGACAAGAATTTTATACAGAAGCATCAAGAACTACTCAAGCGTTGAGGACAACACTTTTTTAAGGAGAGGGGCATGTTAGGCCCCTATACTACTAGTGTAACCCCTTACTATTATTAGTACAACCCTCTTATTTTATTGATGTACCCATGTAGTACCCATATTGTTACTATTGTGCCCCATAGAAGCCCACTATTGTTATTATTGTGCCCTTACATTATTATTGTTATGTCAGCTCTAATTATATTATGACCCCTTAGACTCCTATATATAGAAAGGAGGTCTTTTCATTTGTATCATCCAAAAATTGTTCAGTTGTGTAATGTAAAGGAGATTGCCCCCTCGAAGAGGCTTATTTCTAAGGTGTTGATCTATCTTTTCTATCATTTTGTGAGCTGGTTTCATAACACACACTTTGGGGAGTTGGATATAAAGGCTCGCAGCCTGGATGTCGGTAATCGACTTCATCAAAATAAGGGTCACACTTGGTAGTTACAACACCAGCACCGATGAAGTATTGCCATGTGGATAATGGATAGTTACCATCAAAAACTTCCTAACATTGAAATCCACAACATGCCACCATGCCATTTTCGAAGAGAGTAATTTTCATTTTATATTGAATGAAAAACCTATCAGAAAGTGTTCCACTGCACCAAATTCCCAACAAGAACCATAGTGCCCCTGATCTAGGATGGTTTGAATAGAAGTACACTGCAGAAAAGTTATTCGTTCATCGAATTCCTTTGGAAATTATAAACCTTTCGGATAAGTTCTGAGTGGAACACTTTCTAATAATTTCCTGGGGGTAGCAAGTACTCCTAGGAGATTCTTAAATTGTCCTACTGTGTTATTGGAAAACCGAGGATTCATACCATCCTTCCATCCAACATTTGGATGCTTGTTAACTTCTTCTACTCATGTAGCTTGTTGATGGAAAAAAGTCTTCAACGCTGCAACAACTAATTCCCTTCCATATTTGGAGGCAAACATGATTTTAACGTGTTTTAATTCCGTGAACTCAGTTGAAAATATTGGAGCAGCATAACATACTCATTACAGCTGTAAAGAAAAATAACATGGTCTATCACTCAAATGAAACCCAACTGAAAATTGGTGTAACACTGAAACATGAAATGTACACATCCCTTGACTCTAGTGCAGGAACATGAGTGTAGTCCAAGAATCCTTCAAAGTGCAGGCAACCATAAAATGGTGCAGGAATCCATTGCATGGTATAGGCAGGTAAATGCAAGTCCATAGCCTGTATAAAATCATGATCAAATCAATTTTAAACCTGCAACAAACAAACCTTTATTAATAATGTTTTAATTATGATAAAACAAGGGAAGTAACGAATACTCTAAAAAATAATAATTTATCCAAACAGCAACATGAGATATTTCGAGTAAAAATAAGACAAAATGGAGGCCCAACGCCCCCCATGCTGAACATCTTGCATGTCCTCATGCAAGGAAATTAGGTACTGTCACTCCCTTACAAAAAAACAAAATTAAAAAACATTTATAGGCATTCACAATATGTTACTGCAATTCAGTGTGATTACATTTCCTACATTAGATAAGGCTTCTTCTAAAAACAAAGTGTTTGTTGGACTCTTTATTTGTTTAGACTAATTTCAAGAAAATCTAACACAAAGGCTGCCATAGGAATACTAAATTGCGAGGATGGTGTTATTATTCGAATAAGATAGCCAGCTTCTAAAATTTCCAAAAAAAAAAAGAATATGGTGGAAGCATCCCTCATCAGAAGTTACATTTTAATATCCTCATTATAAATATGAGTGTCCTGATTTAAAATCCATGGTGTTAAAAGTAAACATAGTAATACCTTCTCACAGTGACCATTTTACCATTATCCATGTATAGTTGAAGCTCCTCTTGCCTAGACATAATGAATTACTTGCACTAAGGGTCCCACGTCCATAAGAATCATTCCGTAAAGATAGAACTCCAAGGCATAACAATAGAAGGATTTTAAAGGCAATCCAAAAGAGATTGATAATGAGTTTAGGGAAAGGAAAAAACAACCAAGTAAATCATAGTGTAAAATTAACTTTAATACGACAGGCATGGCCCTGCTGCTAGCAGGCATCTATAGCCTCGACAGGGATACCTTTTAACCTCATGAAATTATTTTGTCCCACTTATTAGAAATAGATTCAGTCATTTAAGAACATTTACTTTTTCTCTTTTTAGAAATTAATTGAAGGCCATTGTCCTGGCTTGGTAACCAGTTAATGATAGTTCCATTCACAAGAGCTAACAAGAATGAATGAGCCAGCTCATGATGAGACCTCTTGTCTTCTTTTCAATTGAAAGCCATTACCCTGGCTTGGTGACCAGTAGCGGTAATGTCATTCTCCTTAGGACCCATGATCATAGTAGGTTAGCTCACAATGAGACCTCCTATCCCTCAATTAATTTGTTTATGTTTCTAGAAAAAACTCTGATTATAATTAACCTTAGATAGGTTACTTAATAGGTGGGGAAGAAAACATACTCATTAAGAGTGCAGGAAGGCGTGAAAAGTTTTTAATTACTATTCTTTATTGGTTGGCTGTGCTACCCTAAAGACTTATTTAAAAAACATTTTAGGTAATGACTAAAAATATTCCTTGAGTTGGTGATGCCAGGGTTCTTTATGAAATCTTATTAGATTTTTGCAGACGTGGTTCACCATAGGAGGTTTTTCATCGGTCCCTTAAAAGAGGGACTTGAAAATATTTTCTAGATGATAGTTTGTTTAGATTAGGAGAAACGTATTACATGTAACTTATAACAATACCCTTCACTGACATAGTAATCCATAATCAAAGTCACTTTAAATTATGAGGCATTAAGTGTGAAGTTCTTCTGACAGGTCTTACCATGAGAGTGCAATAATAATAGAAATTTCAAAAGTTGTGCTTTTCGGGAATCACAAGTTCGAGAGCGTTGTTATACATCTTTATTCATTATTCTCATACGACCCTACACTATTTTTAAAGAAAGAAATATCAACTTTAAGTGTAGGCATACTTCCAATGAAGCCATGTACGTAACAAAATGTTGATTATCCTCACACATAGTTTTAAAGAATAAAATTCAAGAAATACCAAAGCATGAGAAACCAATTGCTTCAATTGACATTGTATCAAAATTTTTTGGATGATGAGGAAATAAGGTGGGTTGATGACTGCTCAAAACCAGGATTCAATGAAATCCACATATTTATGGTTCTCCAACTCATGCAAGTCTTCCACAATTTGATAGTCACTCTCCTAGAGGCACAAAGAATTTGGTGAAAGACAAAAGATACATCCCTCAAGTTAAGGCTCAAATATTTGATTTTCAAATTGACAAGAATGGTTGAGAAAGATTCTAGGGTTTTGAGCTTTAACAACATTTTGAGAACAAGTTCCAATGAAATATTTCTCCTCTAGTGGTCTTTGAATTATATCTTCCTTAGGTAAATGTTCTATAGTAATGGGGGAAGTTTTCAAAATCATTCCTTTTCCCAACATGGAAGATGTGACATTTTGTTTGATAGTGGGAAGAATATGGGTTTCAAACTGTTGTGTAACCTGATGGTTTGGATTGGGGTTTATGATATGGTTTGGGCTAAGGTTTTGGTTAAGGCTTGGACTATGATTTGGATTTGGACTGGGGTTAGGCTTTGAACTAGGGTTAGATCTAGGTTTTGGATTAAGATTAGGGTTAGGTCTAGGGTATGGAATAGGGTTAGATCTAGGGTATGGATTAGGGTATGGACTAGGGTATGGACTAGAGTTAGGGTATGGATGAGGGTATGGACTAGGGTTAGGGTGTGGATGAGAGTATGGACTAGGGTAAGGGTATGGATTAGGTTTCGGGTTAGGATATGGATTAAGGCTAGGATAAGGTTGCACATGCAATTGAGAACATGGAGGAGGATGACTTGATGGTGCATTGGAAAGAAATTGTGGTTGTTGTTGATGCTCAAGAAATTGAATTTGCATGGGAGGTTGGCCTAGAGAGAAGGATCCAAATGATTCTTGAGGCCATGGAGATATCTGGCTCGAGGATGAGGGCCAAGGAGAGAGCCACTGCAACCATGAAGGAGGGTGTTCAATTGGAGGATGATTAAAAGTTTTCCATGAAATTGCAGGATTATAAACATGCCAAGGAACCTGCTCAGGAAAAAAAGCATTATTCCAAGTATCGAATGGTGATGGGTTTTGAGTTATACTTGGTAGTTGATGTCATTCATTACTTGATTTCCTGAGTGCCTTAAGTAATCTTGATAGTGATGGGCAATGTTCTGTTGAATGGTCCTCTTCACAAATTTTGCAAACTTTCAAGCTATTAAGTGGACACTTTCCAAGGAAGTGTTTCTTTTTGCAGTTGGCACAAAAGAGAAGCAATGGTTTGTCATCCTTCTTCTTCTCTTCCTGCAAATCATCTAATTTTGAAATCAAATATTTAATAAAATCATTCTTATGTTCAATCAAAATATTAAAATTTTCACTTGTTAATTCTTCATTGGATGAATTGTATGTCTCTATAGCAGCATAGAAACTCCTCATTGGATGATTCCTGAAAACACCATTTTCCTATGTTTAACAAGCCAACTGGTACATTCGTTAGCATATGAATAGTGTATGTATATATATATATATATATATATATATATATATATATATATATATATATATAATATATATATATATATATATATATTATATATATATATATATATATATATATCTATATATATATATATATATATATATATATATATATATATATCTATATATATATATATATATATATATAGATAGATATATATGGGGTGGGGAGTTCTTACAACATCAGAGAAAATGAGAAAACTTAAAGCAATAGTACAAAAAAGAAATAAATTCAAAGAACATAAAATTGCAAGAGAAACTAGGTGAAGGAAAAAAAGACAAAATGCAACAGGTCACCAAGGTCAATCCCTAAGAACCTCCCTAGAAACAACGCCAAAATGTTGGGTTCAGTATAGGGTCTATAAATGTACCAACATTTAATTGTCAATCTAGATAGTTTGTGAACTTCGAGACACAGCAGTGGAAATTCCAGAGAGAGCCACTGAGAAACTACAAAACAAATTCTAGTCTATCTTGCACATTAATCTTGACAATAAATGAAATCCTGCATTAAAAGAGAATTCAAGAAACACCAATCCAAACAATTAAAATCATTCAGGAAATAAAAGGAAATCCTGTACTATTTAACAATGTGAAAGGAAATTCTAAGTACAAACAAGCATAAGGGAAATCAGAACTGGAAACCAAACAATGCCAACACAATATAAAAATGACTGTAAATGCTGGAATAAATTCAAGAGCAATTCAAAACCATTCTGCTTGCACTAATTCTATTGCATATACCTCTGTGTAAAATTAACCTAAAAGCATTCACAATGTAGCAAGTAAATTTATTGTGTAAATAAACTTCTGAAAGAAATTGATTTAATATTAATCTCTCACCTCATTCGATATGAAGAAATATTCCGAGTGTAAGCACAATTCTTAATGCAACAAATCAAACTAATTTTGTAGTTGAAAACAAAATATTGTAGTAAATAAAATAACACCAATGTGAAGAAGGAAAGAGACTGTAAATAATTAAATAAACTTCACATAGTAAATAATAATTTAATTGCTATTTAATTTAAGAGATGTAGAGCAGTGTCGAGCTAGTCTGGTGGCCAACCCAGCTAGCTTGCACCGTTTATTCGTGACCTGGTTCACACATAAATTAAAACCATAAGATGCACCAAATAAATTTACAGAGCATGGATGAAAATGATTTGATTAATTCTTGAAAACATTCTTTACATCATGAGGAAAACACTTAACTCCAGCAAGCAAGAGACGCAATCCATAAGCTATAATTTGTGTGATGCTACATTGGGACCAACTTCTCCTCCCTTCTACACATTCCTTCTGTGCCTATGCGTGCTTATGCTATTGACGGATTAATTGACTGATTAATTCCCCCTACTCGAGGCAATTCCTAAGCTTATATATAGGCACGAATTACAATTTGGGGCTTTTAACAGCTAATCGAAATACAAGAGGACCAGATTATGAATCTTAACAATTTTCTAGGAATAAATTGGGTTTGTAACTAAATGTCAAAATAGGAATTAATTCTGGTAAATCATTCCTCTTTTTCTGGAATGATGTTGTGGGTGGACCAACTGCTTCCCTGAATTGCATATTTGAATAAGAGTAATTTCCTCCACAAATTGGGATTTCCCATAGAATTTATATTTTAGAAATAAAAATGATGACTCCACATCGGATGGGCACAACGTTGCATTGTATTCGTAGAAGAATAATTATTTAGCCCAATTTTTGAATTAACGAAGTTTGAAATCATTCTTTTACCTACGAAATTGCCAGTTTAGCTGGTGGCTTCACACAACAAGGTCCATAAGATTGTACCCAACCATTGACTGTAAATGCAAAACCTTGGAGCTATTCTCCAAAGTACTCCACTGTGTCATTTGTAGAGACCTCTGCCATGATATCATATGTTTTGGAGTTAATTCCGTAAGTAGTTGTGCTGAAGCATTTGGGATTGACCCAATCTTGGTTTCCGTCTTTGCATTGCTTCACACTCTGGGGAGTTGGATATAAAGGCTCGCAGCCTAGATGTTGGCAACCGACTTCATCAAAATAAGGGTCACACTTGACAGTTACAACACCAACACTGATGAAGTATTGCCATGTGGATAATGGATAGTTACCATCGCAGCCTTCCCAACACTAGAATCCACAACATGCAACTAGGTCATTTTTGAAGAGAGTAACGGTCATTTTATAGTGAATGCAAAACCTATCAGAAATGATTCCACTACATCAAATGCCCAATAAGAACCATAATGCCCCTAATCTAGGATGGTTCGAATAGAAGTACAATGTGGAAAAGTTATTCATTCATCGAATTCCTTTGGCAAGTCTAAACCTTTCAAATAAGTTCTAAGTGGAACATTTTCTAATAATTTCCTAGGGGTAGGAACTACTCCTAGGAGACGCTTAAATTGTCCTACTATGTGATTGGAAAACCAAAGATTCATACCAGCCTTCCATCCAACATTTGGATTCCTGTTAACTTCTTCTACTAGCTTAGCTCTTCAATGGCAAAAAGTCTTCAATATTGCAAAATCTAATTCCCTTCCATATTTGGAGGCGTACACATTTTTAACTTGTTCTAATTTTGTCAACTCAGTTGAACATACTGGAGCAACGTAACATAACCATTTCAGTTGTAAAGAAAACTGACACTGTCTATCACTCAAATGAAACCCAACTAAAAATTGATGTAACATTGAAACAAGAACTGTACACATCCCTTGACTCTAGTGCAGGAATGTGAGTGTAGTCCAGGAATCCTTCAGAATGTAGGCAACCATAAAATGGTGTAGGAATTTGTTGCATGGTACATGCAGGTAAATGCAGGTCGATAGCTTGTATAAAAACATAATTAAATCAATTTTAAACCTGCAATAGACAAACCTTTATTAATAATGTTTTAATCCTGATGAAATAAGGGAAGTAAAGAATACTCTAAAAAATAATCATTTAGCCAAACAACAACATGAGAGATTTCGAGTAAAAATAAGACAAAATGGAGGCCCAACAAGATGGAAATGTATCAAGAGTTATACAGGATCGATCCCAATCAATACAACTCCCGCTCGATCGAAGAGTTGACGACCAAAGTTACAGAGGATGTTTTTGAGGCGAAGAGGAAAAAGGAGGAGAGTGTTCCTCCTTACAGGGAGGACCCAATGGATGAGATCTGGGTGGTGTCGAATAGAATCCTGTCGGAAATCACCTTCTGGAAGAAGTACCCTCGAGTCCATGATGGTGAGGGGAGGAGCGTGGACCGCCTTGAAGTGGGTTGCGACATTGTGCGCTTCGCTGAGAACATATACACGTGCAATACCACTGGGGTTGTGCACATGTGCGAGGGACAACCTTACTAGTGTACCACACTTGCTAGAAATGGCGATTTAGTCTGCACCATTTCCACCCAGTTATTCCATTAGGGCATAACTGATAGCCTGCCCCACACTCTTCTTCTGTTTGATTTCCTCAGAACCAAAGGATGAGGAGGAGGGGTTCAGTGGAGGATAAGATACTTTCTAGGTGAGAGAGGGTGGCACACAAAAGTTTGAATAGGACCTGTCCCATCTCTGTCATTGTGGAGTTATAAATATTTTCATATTTTTTTAATAAAAATTCAATTACAAGAGAAGGGCTAAATAGTGGGATAGCAGTTTCACAAGGTGAAATGCAACGGTTCAAGTTGTGTGGAAGCAAGTTGTTAAGAGAAGAGTGACTTAAGGCTAGGATAGTAAAAAAAATATTGTATTTTATTTTTTGCATGTAAATGGGCATATGACTATAAGACATGATATGGCATGCGTACCTTGGTAAATCACTGGTAAAGTTTGAATGTCCATTTAGGTGATAAGGGGACACATGTGATGGTATGATAAAACATGATGAGTTAGGACAACATGTGAGATTTTCAAATACCCTTACGTTGATTGGGTAGGGTTTGGAGGTGAGTTGTGGTGGCTAGCTCACTTGTCTGGTTTGGCTAGATTTGGCCAAGGAAAACCCAAAATTCAAGTTTAAAGGGGGGATTGTTAGATAAACTTGACCTTGTGATGGAGATGAGGTTGTGTCAATAGTTATGGTTAACAGTTGTGATTTTTTGGGCACTCGATATTGGTGACCCATGGTAATAAGCTCATGGTATTACATGTAGTTGAAGCCAATAAAAGGCTAGAGGATTCTCCATTGTAGTGAGCCATGGTTGAGCGGTGAAAGCTCAAGGTGTTGGCTGGTGTGGCTATGTTTTTAGCTAAGGACAATAATAGATCTATTGTTGGCTGGTTTTTCCCTAGTTGGGGTTTTCCAGATAAATCATGGTGTACATGGTTTGAATGTTTTGTTGCTTGTTTGTTATATTTATTTCTCTTAAACCATAAAAAATATTTGATAGTATCAATAGTCAAGGGTGTAAAGTCAATTAAATGGTAATTTTAACCCCAAAAATAAAATAAAATAAAAGTTAAAACAAATTTGAAAAAGACTTCAAAAATAAGCATTTAAAAAAAAGGAACAAGAAGGTAAACAAACTTTAGTGTTGAGTTTTAAGGTTTTTTGTAATCATCATATTTGTTTTTTAATGTGATGATTGAAAAAATGTTTGAATTTCTAACCATAAAAAAAGGGGGGGGGGGAAGGGGGGGGTGATGTTGCATCACCACTTTTGCATTTCAGTGTAGTTTTAATCTCTTTCGTAGTCCTGATATTTAGTCTTTAATGCTATGATTACAAAATGTTACTTTCAATCTTGGAAAGAGAAAGATGTGAGGTTGCATCACCACTTTTGCATTTCAACATATATTTTCATGTCTTTTGTAATCAAGATATTTGGCTCTTAATGTCATGGTTGAAAAATGTTGGAATTTAAACTTGAAATTTAAAAAAAAAGGCGATGTTGCATCACCACTTTCCAAAACCAACTGAAAATCATGATTTGATATAACCTCCAAAAACATGAGAACTTGTTAAAGTTCTTATTAAATTGGTAACATTGTTTATACACATACAATTATCTTTTAATCCTCATGCTTGATTTCATTGAATCAAAACAATCATCCCAAAAACATAACACATTAATACAAAATATATAGAAGTTTTTTAACATACAATGTAGGCATAGCACGATGATGTCATTAAATCGAGTTTTGTAGATGAACTTTGCTATAGCTAAATTTACTTGGTATCTCTCTATCTATCTACTGATTGAATTCACAATTTTCATGTCCATTTTCTTCCCTTGGCCACCTCTACCTATTTCTATTGTTTTGGCCACTCTCATGTCCCCTTTATTTTTTCTTTGTTCCACCCACATGCTTACATTATATGCACAATGATATTTGAACTAAATTAGGTTCAAATCCTCAATATTTGCTAACTAACCCAAAGAACTTCCCTAATATTTGCTACTAATCCCTAAGATCTCTAATATGAGATTTATCATATGTTATCCCTATAATCTCTTAATTCTTCAAACTTTGTTGGATGCATATTCAATTACATTAAATTTGACTATTAATAATTCAACCATCATTATCTTTATCTTAAGATCTTTCTAAACCTATGTAAACTTAGGAAAATTACAATAATTACAAAAGAAATTATTCCCCTTGTAATGTCAATACCCCTTTGGCTTCAAGTCAACAAAGATGATTGCTTGAGAGAATATGCTCCTCTACTAGACTCCCAAAGTGGAAAATTTCATGATCTTCTGGTTATGTGCCTTTGATTGCTAAATCCTTTAAGATTCCAAACTTTATTTTGTAGTGCTCCATTTGCCTTACTGATGCAAACGAGTCAACTGTACTCTATTGATGTCTGTCCTTCTTATGTCAATATGCCTCCTCTTAGGCACTTTCATCCTCAACATCCATATATCATCCATCTCCATGTCTTGTTTATCTACTTGCTAATACATGCTACTGCTCCTTGGTTGAAATTTTCTATTGCTGCTCTTCACCAACTACTGCATCTCTTCTTTATTTATGCCATTGCTATTTGACATTCTAAGCTGCTTCTCAAAATCAGTTTGAACTAAGTCTGTAAACTCTATGCAATACTCATCACTTGCATCCCTTGTTAGCCATTCCTCTAAGAACCTCATCTCTTCCTTAAAATCTCATAACATTAATTTTGAATGTTGTCCTTGAGGTTTACTTTCATCTCTTGGAAATAGCATAGATTCTATCTCCATAATTATGGCTTCATGTTCCTCATCTCCCTATGTAATTACAAACACATAATTAGTTTGACAACTAAAAATCATTTCTATCTCCTTAGTTGCTATAGGTACCTCTGTCTCCACTAGGTACTTGTGAACATTTCCCATCACTGGCTGTAATCTCTTCTTCTAACTTAACAACTCCTATAACAACTTTAAGCCTTCGTCGCTTCATGAGTACTATATCCAAATGTTGTTCTTGATAATTTCCTTGATCTCTCTTTTTGCTGTATCCAAAGCCAATTCTATCATGTTGTCTGGATTAACAGGTCCCTACCATTTCTTTCCAAAACTTGCATATATCAAGTGTGTATGGTATTAATTTTGATTTCTTGTATGGAACAATGTTTTCTCATCTTCTTTCATAGCAAAATTCTAATTTTGTTCTTCTTCCATGCATTTTTAAAGCATACTTCCATCTTCTTCAATCTTTACGATAATTTCTAGTGATTTTCCATCTTCATTGCTTTCATAATCTACAATCATACACAAATCATTAGTTTAAAAAACATAAAACCCCATGGCCTCTTTGGATGTTTTTGAAATCATATCCATATGCCGATATGCATTTTCTAAATAGTCCATAATACTCTCATTAGGTATCCCATCGGTATATTCACCATCATCCTCTCCAAGAGTGCTCTAGTTCACATATGTCAACCTCTCTATCTACCATTGACCTCCGTCTAAACTCAACTCCTCTAAGTCTCTTCTTTGTCTTCAATTGTTGAAGGTAATGGAGAATATCCTAGAATTGGTAGAGTTGGTTCACGTAGCCTTAGGATAGGAATTAGTTTCTATCTTTTAGGATGTTATTCAAACTTCCCTAAAACCATGTATTCTATTTAATGTGTAATGTTGATGAACCATGTAGAGCATTCCACAGAGCCAGACTCTCCTGGTTCAGACACTCTTTCGTAGAGCTGACCAGTGGGTTTTATTTTTTCTTAATACAAACATTGCCATTTTTGGCATGGTATTAGAGCATCAGGGCTAAGAAACCAGTACATTGGCTGGTGGGTGGTTATTTGAACCGAAATCATCACATGTTTTGAGTGGATAGCCGTGACAATAACACTATTACACTTTTCGAAATTTTTATTTTTCTATCGTCTCAGTTTTTCAGTGTATAGCTACGACAGTCTCAGAAAATTGATGTAAAATTACAACAATCTCGGATACTGGGCGTATATCTGTGACCACGTCTCAGAAAATTGATGAATATCTACGACAGTCTCAAATATTGGGCGTATATCTACGACAATCATGTAAATCAAAGAAACTGCATGAGGGAGCCAAGAAAAAGGCTGTAGTTTTCAGAGAAGCCAAGTTGGGAAGCCAAGAACAAGTCTGTAGCTGACAACAGAAGGTTGTCTAGAGGCTGAGAAGGAAACCACAGTGATCTGTGCGTGTGCTGTGAGATCTAACAATAGTGATCTGTCTCTGTCACAGATATGGGGTAAATTTAACATCTTTAACCTATCAATTTTTTTTCTTTCTAAATTGCCAAGATGAATAACAACATATTTGAAGCATGCATGAATGAGCATAACAAGCTTGATGGTTCCAATTATGCAAATTGGAAGTTTAAGATGCAGAATTTGCTAGAAGCACAATGTGCTTGGATGATTATGAATGGGGATGAGTAGAGGCCCGCAGCTGGATCAACATCAGTCCCAGATTGAGAGAAATGAGAAAGAAGAGCAAGGACAATGTTAAAGATGTCAATGAAAGACTGCATTATACCACACATCAGAGAAGGTAAGTCAGCTAATGAGATCTGGGGAATTATGAAGGAATTGTACGAGATCCGAAATTCAAATCGTCTTTTGTTCCTCAAGAGTAAGATCCTATCCATGAAAATGGAGGAGAAAGAAACAATTGCTTCATTTATAGCAAGGATCAAGGATCTAAAAACCAAATTATCAGATGTTGGTCATACAATGGATGATATATATCTTGTGACCATTACAATGAATGGTGTCACTGATGATTATCAGATGTTCATCACTGTGATCAATGCCAGAGAAAATATCTCATATTTTGAAGAGCTGACAGGTATATTGATGCAGGAAGAAGAGAGGAGATCGAATCTGAAGCCCCAGAGTGCCGATCTTGCATTGGTGGTGAGGAAAAACTTCTACAAAGGGAAAGGAGGTCCACAATAGCAAAACGGAGCAAGTTCACATAAACGACCAAATCTGACCCAAGGTATGAATCCAAATAAAAACTACTCTAAATTATTGCGGAAAATTGGGTCATATTGCCAGGGAATGTAGGAAAAAGAAATATCATGAAGAACAACAGAAATCAAAGAGACATGCAGGTCATCTTGTAAATGGTGATTAGGTGCTAAATTTAATATTGTTCATGGCAGATCATGATGAAAATGTTGATGCAAACATCTGGTACGTAGATTCAGGAGTGTCAACACACATGACAAGGAACAAGCATTGGTTGGAGGATTTTAAAGAGATCAACGAAGGCACACAAATTTACCTAGGAGATGACAGAAGTCATCAAATCAAAGGATGTGGGAAAGTTTCTATCATTATACCTTATGGTAATATCAAACAAATTTATAATGTAATGTATGTGCCTGGCATAACAAAGAACTTGATTTCTGGATCAATGATTACAGATCAAGACTTGAAAGTTGAATTTTTAAAATATAATTGTTACATTAAAGATCTGCTAGATGGAATGAAGGCAATTGCTATAGGAATCTGAACAGGAGGACTGTACAAGCTGGATGTGAGACCTTCACCGGTTCGAGCATTGACAGCAGCAAGCCTAACTACAGAGGAGCTTTGGCATAAGAGATTCGGCCACATCAATTACAATGATTTGTTGTTACTATAGAGGAAATAAATGGTAAGAGATCTTCCTATGCTAAAGCAAGTACATAATGATTGTGATGCTTGTACTTTAGGAAAAATTCATAGAGAAGAATTCCCTATTAGAGTAAAAAAGAAACAGAGGGATATACTGGAGTTAGTGCACACAGACCTTTGTGGTCCCATGCAGACAAAATCATTAGGAGGCGCAGTGTATTTCCTACTATTTATTGATGACTATACAAATTTTTCTTGGGTGTATTTATTAGGTAAGAAGAGTCATACATTCGAATACTTTAAGCAGTTTAAAAATATGATTGAAAGACAAACAGGGAAACAGATAAAAATTCTTTGTTCTGATCAAGGGGGAGAATAGAGGAAAGGGGTTGACACCTTCTGAATTCTGGAATTCAACTTCCAGATGTTCAGGTAAGTGAACTTCAGTTTCTAGGTTAGCTCTAGCTGGAGTTGTTTTAGGTATAGAAGTGTCTACCGTTACACTAGGATCAATTCTAATGTTCTCTTGTAACTGCAGAACTTCTTTTGTAAAGGCAGGTGTACCAAAAATGATCAGAGTAACTATAGTCTCTGATGATGTTGACACACAAGTTTCAAATAAACCAGAAGAATTGGAATCAGTTAAATGAGACTGTTTTGCCCGGAATGGTTTCGTTCCTAGAGTCAAATATGGTTGACTCACTAGTCTCTTCGAACGATGGGGTTTTGATTAACTTTCTTCCATGATTGTGGATTACTTTATCAACTCAAAATTAAAAGGGGGAAAAATGTTATTCTGAATTAAATAAATTTTAATGACACTTTGACACAACTTTGCTTTTTCAATTTTTAAGAGTCAAGAAAAAGCTAAAGATGACTCTAGTCACCTTCAATTTTTAATGAACCTGAAGTGACAAGTGCTCAGATGGACCTTTTCTTTTAAGGAGTCGAGAAGGAATGAAAGTGACTACTCTGGAAATCTAGATAGAGGGATTAC
>APFE030931625.1:75561-98799 GCA_000404065.3 Pinus taeda | reverse complement strand
AACTGCAATATACACCTTGGTGATAAATTAAAGAGAAATTACCAAGGACTTATGTACGGTAGTCAATCTTCCTGAATGTTGTGTTCAGTGCATTGCAATCGATAGGGTGGCAGACACGGCTTCCTATGGATAAAGGATATAATCCTATTGTGGTCTCCTAATATATACTCGACGGTACGGGGTGCACAATTCTGTGCTAGCACTTGTCATATCAAAGAGGAGGAATCACCCAACCTTCGATGAAAACGATAAGTTACTAGATTTTATGACACCGGAACACGTCTCTAGCCTAGACCTCTAGATGTGTTGCATTAGGTTCCAAAGTGTTCTTAAGTTCATTGAAATTTATTTTAGAGTTGATCCTGCTTAGAATTTTGCCTTTCAAGGTTCACCACGTGATGTAGATGTAAAATTCCTAAATATGCAATCTAAAATGATAAACAATCGTTGTTTACTTTTTCGCAATGAAAATCCTAGCTACTAAGGAAAGAAGATTATGATTCTTTCAAACAGAGAGAAAAGAGCACACATTAAATTCACTTTTCCTAAATCATTTTTCGCACACAGTATAAATGCAAATGCAAATGCATGTATTTTTTTTTTGTTCCCTTTAATGTGAAGAATGCCAAAAAGGAAAACTAAGTATAGATCTGAAATATTTTCTTCAAAGCGACATTTTGACAATTTCTTTTCAAAATGAAAGGAAGACTAAACAACACTTTTCAATTTCAAATAGAAAAAATCTTTCAACAATTCAAATCAAATACATGACAAAAACTTCAATTCACTATCTAGAGAAGGAAGACCTTACGACAATTCTCTTTTTTGACACAAAACGACATTTACGACAATTTTTGCACCAAAACGACAGTTTGATTTACGTAATTTTTTTACGAAGGACTGTAAATGATGGAAAATTACATAAAAATATTTACTAATCCTATTCAATATAGGCTGATTTATGTAAAGCAAGGAGGCTTCAACAATGAGATACTGTTCATAAGTAACAAAACAATTAAACAGAGCTGAAAACAAGGACAAAAAAACCCAAATTTCAAGGAGAGAAATAGGATTACTCAGTCATCACACCCGTGCTTCACAAAAATGGGGATGCATCTCACCAGCTACACTTGGGAGGTGCGATGCATATTGGCTTCCAGTGATAGACAGTGTGATGGGCTATGGAGTAAACTGAGGTGGGTTTTTGCTCAAATTTGTAGCTGAGTTCAGTGATTTAAGCTGAGCTATGATGGACAGTAAAGAGCGAAGTATAGAGGAATGATCTTGGGAGGTTACTGAGCTACCAAAATGGTGCTTAGAATGCTTGCAAGTTAGATGTTTAGTTCATAAACTAAACCAGAGATTGACTGAAGCAACATTCATCTACAATGCACTTGCAGAGCAAGAGCATTTTGAAGGCTATCTTGCTAACTTCAAGCTTCATTTGTAGTTTATAAAGCAAACAAAAATAAAAAACAAACAAACTATTCATTCCCCAGCGGAGTCACCATTTTGTTTCCAGGAAAACTAGTGTCTTTTCGATTTTCTAGTCCCATTAGGATTGACAGCTAACCTAGAAACAAACACTCAAAGCAATTTGTGATTTTCTCTATGTATGATAGATAAGAGAGAAGCAAAGGGACCAACCTGGATCTTCTGCTTGACCCCTTGCTTGATTTCTCTCCCCCTTGATAGAGCTTGCAACTCCTCTCCTACTTATCCCGCTTAGAGAATGCCTGTAGAAACAAAGTAACATAACACCATCAAAGCATCTTGATCTATTATATCACAAACAATGCAGAATCAGAAATATATTGAACATACAATAGCATTCATAAATAACAATATTCACAAGTACACGATTGTATGGAGGAAAACTCAAAGAACTTTATTAAAGTAGAAGGGAGAATTACAACCCAGCTATCTGATCCAGCATCATCCTCCCAGCATTAAAGCCCTCTTCACCTCATGAAAAGAAAGATCACCCAACAATACAATGCTTCTTCTCATAGACAAACTATCAGCACTTCCTTAAAAAATACAAAATTTAGCCCCTAGATCTCTCAGATGAGGGATCCATTTATAGATGTTTGCAAAGGTGTGAGTCATCTCTAGGTTTCTGATTAGTATCATTCCACTTGTAGTTCTTGGTTCCACTTGGAGATTTCTTGGATCTCTTACTCATCCCGGGGTGAATTCAAAGAGGCAAGTGTAATAGGAGAAGTTTCTAGAATATTCCATGAGCATCCACTTAGCAAACTGTCTCGGACATTTGTCCATTCTTGCTTATTGCACCCCACAGAAGGCCTCTTCAGTATGCATCACACCTAGCCAGTGTTTGAGTCAGTATGCATCACAACCTGATGATGGATCAGTCAGTATGGTCCAGTTTTGACCAGTTCTGAGTGGTTTTTTAGGTGGAACTTTTGGGGAATGATGTAATCAGTTGACCATGATCCTTTAGGGTATGAAACAACACTTTTAGGGGTTAAAGAGCCCTTGGTTTATTGACATATAAGATTGGGTTTGTAGTGCCCAAATATGTCTATAACACATATCTATCCATACTGAAGAATCGATACATGACTACCCAAAAGCAGATCTACGTATGTACGTGATTTTTATGAAGAAAGCATGTACTGAATCATACCTTCGCTGCACCACAAAACATCTATTAAACCCAAATCTTAGCATCCATTATATAATACACACATCATAACATCATCATCACAAATATACCAACCCATAAGTAGATTATTCAATGTGTAGTCATTTCAAATCTATAAGATCTGATCCATCACCACACTCCTAGGTGCACACTTATTTCAGATCAATCAATTCATTAATAACCCATATCATGCACACCTAGAACTTTGATATCCATCTCCTTATATATCTTATGCCTTAACCAATACCTTAGGTCAATTCCATAGTTATGCCAATGGCATTCTTTGAAGGGATCAAATATCCATTGCCACTCTCATTAATATGGGCCAATACCACGGTAAAGACCCATGGTATTGAGAATACTATGCTGCAGAAACTGTATTCGACTTTTGTTCACCATACCTGCATATGTATGCGGATTTGCTTCACAGAACCCACATATATTTCCTCAAACTTCATCTTTATAATTCCTCTATCTCTGATTTGATATTCCTTTGTCCAATTTTTCTATCACAGTTGTACTGGCTTGAATACTCATATTTCTAAAATCATGTTGACATCTTTATTAAGTAGGTTTCCATCAAGGACATTTTTTTTTTTATAATTCCAACATGCTTGAGTCTACACGCATGAGACTCTCAATCAAATGTCTCAAAAGCTTCTAGTTTCTCAATGTACACTTCTTCTTCAATAACTCCATTGACAAATTATGTTTTTACATCCATCTTGTGGATCTTCCACCCCATCTGTGTAGCTAGTGCAAGAATTCATCTAATGGATGAGTACCTTGCTATAGGAGCAAAGATCTCTTGATAGTCAATTCCCTCAACTTGAGAGTACCTCATGGCCACAAATTAGCCTTATACTTCTTTATCCCTGCATCTACTGCATGCTTAACTTTGAAGATCCATCTCAAATCCACAATTGATTTATCTGTTGGTCTTGGGACCACTTCCCAAACATTTCTCTTTACAACGGATTCATATTTGTCCACCATTGCATGAACCCATACAGGTTTCTATACTACTTCCTTGAAATAGGATGGCTCAGTCTCTACAAGCTCGATCATTATATCCACGTAGCTAGTGAGCTGATCAAGTGATCTCCTTTGCCTACACATGTTTGAAGAAGCTCCCACATTCTCCCTCGCATTATGCATAAGTCTATCAACTTCCTTGGTTCTTTTCCTCCCTTCTCTAGATTATTCTTCTTGAGTAGATGTCTCCACTATGCCTCCTTTCTAATACTTCATTTGTGGCTTCTCCACAACTTCCTCAAGCTCCTCCTAAGGCTGCTCCTTTGGAGCAAAAAGCTCTTTTTCTGGTGGGATCTGAAGCTCCCTCTAAATAGAGCACCACATCACTGTCTCCTCATCAAAATTTACATCCCTTCACACAACTGTCATTCTTAGGGAAAGTAAATACACATGGTAGTTGTGAGGAGTTTCTGTGTAACCCACAAATACCACAACTATGTTGTTGACCCAATATTCTTCCTTGATTCTTTGGAGATATGGCAGTAAACAAAGGCTCCAAAAATCCTATAGTGTGACACATCAAGTTTTCTCCCCGAGAAAGCCTCCTTCGATGTAATAATACCAAGAATTCAATGAAGACTCTAGTTCTTCAAATAGACTACTATGTTAAATGCCTCAACTCACAAATTTAGAGGTACGAATTATTTAGATAACATATCTCTTGCTTCTCCTATAATGCTCTAGTTCTTCCTCTCAGCTACCCCATTTTGTTGTGGTTTGCGAGGTGTTTTCATGTTAAAAATATGAAAATACAGTAAAATTCCACTTTGGATAGCTCACCTGATGGATATAATGATTGCATTTAATTCCTCTTTTCAAGAGGACTAAAATGGGCCTAAATATCACTCAAATTGGATAAGGGAAAGTGTAATTATGAAGAAAAACCTACATATGCATATTTGATAAGGTATGCCCTAAATAAAAGTGGACCACCTTGAAAGGCTATGAATACAAGTTCCCTCTACCTCATTTAGACACAATGGTGAGACACTCTTCTCTCTTTTTTTTGGCTTGCGCAGGTCTGAGGCTTGTCCACCGAGGATCATGTTCGCTCTGAGGTGAAATTGTAGGGTCTGAAGCCCACATCTTTGATTTAGTGTTTTGGGCCTTAATTGTAGGAACACCACATGAAGGATTCAACTGTATTCACTCACATAGAAGCTCATCTGTGCGACTGGAGCCTTCTATTAGTATAGACAAATTTCCATCTATGTGACTAGGGGTTTAGGGTTTTTGTAATCCATATTTGACCCCATTTTCTCACATTTCAGGCCCAAAGGAATGATTGTGAAGCTATAGTCTCTCGCATGACACCTCCTCCATGAAAATGGGACCTAAAAGATGAAATATCAGTCTTTTAAATATTTCGCTCAGTGACTATAGGGTTCAGATGTTGACTGTAGATAGTGACAACTCATTACAAAATTTAGAATCATGTTTTTGAGTATAAGCTTTGTTGGGTTCATTTATGGATGTTTTAGTTATTTTTTATGGTTAGTTGCATAGATGAAGATATGGATCATTGTACTCTCTTTTGCTAAATCATTTGATGATAATCTAGGAAGAATAATTTGTGAGGGTTTTCCCCATAGTGGGTTTTTCCCTGGTGTTTGACCGATCCTAGTGTCTCTATGTGTGAATGATTTTCTTCTATTGTTCCTTTATGTTTTGATTCATTGATAATGGTGATATTGTTCTTTCTATATAGTTTCATATGCTACTAAATAATGATGTAAATATGAATAATGTTATGATGTTATGGGGTGAATGTAATATGTTAATGAAGAAATGTAATTGTCAAAGAAAAGAACAATATAACCCCTAGAATAATTAACATGGCATCATATATAGGCTGAAGAAAATTTATGGAGATCACCCCCATAGAGACACCTTTGATGGAAGCAAGAGAAGATGGAGGAAACCTAAAATAATTCTAGGGTTTGAAGACAACCTTAGGTAATTTGTGTATTAGGGTTTGATGGATATTATTGATAGAAACCCTTGTTTATGGAAAAGTTTTGAGATATGAAATCTAGAAACCCTAGCATGGTCAAAGTAAATATGTTCAAGCACTTGTGACAGATTTGATGAATCCCTAGATGGGATACTCTATAGTAGGTCTGGTTGTTGATAAAGTTGATTGAAGCTGACATTGTTATGTGGAAAATGGACAATGTTGACTCTTGAAGGTTGGACCAAGAGGGAGAGAATCACCTCTCATTGAAGATACGTATTTCTTGACTTATGATGCTCCTTTATGTCTTTACATTTGTCTAGAATTATAGATCTTATTATTATTTTGATCATTACTTATACTTTTGGCATGTATATTTGAGTATTTGGATGTTTCTAACCACCTTGATGAGATGTAGCAAGAGGATCTTTCTTGAGGATCATTTGAGATGTAGGGAAGAAAAGCTAGAGATGGAAATATTGAATGGCAAGGTAAGCATTGAGGTATGATGAGAATGTCTCCTTCTCAAATGGTTCATGCATGCATATGAATTCAATTTGGATTCATGGTTCTTATGATGAAATGGTGTACTTAATATTGAACAAGTATCTTACCTTCTAGGCATAATGAACTTCTTAATTCTATGAGGCTACTTAATGTTGATCTTTGATATATTGGCATACTTTATGTTGGGATAACATCTATTATTTTGGATATCTTGATCCCATAAAGAAAGTTAGCACCTTTATTCTAGTATATGGTAACTTGACACTACTTGTTTGTGAAAAGAATGGAAGCCATGATGATAGAAGCATAACAATGAGATTGATATTCATGATCTTTTTTTACCATGGTTATGTTTTGATGTGCTTAATGATTTTGGCATAGAAATCCCTAACTTATTTGATTGAATTATGTGACAAAGAAATAATGCTTCTGATCATGATTCTTGAAGTCTACTCCTATTAGCTATTTTACACTAACCCTTGATGACATTTTGATGTCATGATGACGTAGTTGATGCTAGAATAATATAACCATGATAAATATATGATATGGTATGAATTTATGATCTAACATATTGGTCGATGCATGACAACATTATAGACAGGTTGATGGCACAAATGAAGATAACTGAAGTGGATTCCAATTTAGAGGGATAACCTCTCCATAATATCCCTTCTCCTATTTTCATTTGCATTATATACTCTTTACTGTTGAAGTATGAATTATGGGAAAGAATAGATAAATATTTGACATTGTTGATCTGCAACAAAGTTCTGATATAAGGTGAGAGAGGTTTCTCTTACTCTAAGCCTCAATCACACGAAAGAAAGACTACAAGTGTGATTTTATCCTCCCATCTTCACGCAATCAAGCTCAAGGGTGAGACCAAGGCATTGAGATAGTTCTAGGTAGATCCAACCACATTCACTCACTTATAGTGCTTCAGAGAGAGTATGAGAATCCTCATTGGCTCGCATAACATCTTGGAGGGTGCAATTACAGTATCTCGACTGCACAGAGGAAGGCCTATGGGTGAGACTATGCCTGTAGGACACAAAAATGAAGTTTTGTGCATGAAATCATATGTTCACTTAATGGATTTGAGTCCTACAAATTCAGAGCAAACAACAGAAAGATCTGTGAGTAGAAAAGTTTGAATGTTTACTATAATATGAACATATAGACTAAAATTGTGTTTGCGGGTGATTAGGACATGCATATAGATATGTCATTATGTTTGTGCTACAAGAGTTTGATATGATTTGGTTGTTTAATATAGATAATTTGTGTTTTGATTTTTGACATGATGCTTGATACTGAAATAGAACTTTGACTTGATGTTGATAAATGTTCTAGACTATCACTACAAGAAAAAAGGACATTGGTGAGGGGCGAAAAATGTTACCATAAGCTCATCGATGATGGTCAAAAGATCATTTGTCACCAAAAACTAAACGTCACCAAAGGTGGCATCACCAAAAGTATAGGTGTTGTAGTGACATACAAAGTCCATCACCAATAATGATTTATAATGATAGATAGTGACTGTCACCATTTCATATGAGAAATGGTGATGGACCATAACCTTCGTCACCAAAAACTGAACGTCACCAAAGGTGGCATCACTAAAAGTATAGGTGTTGTAGTGACATTCACAGTTAGTCACCAATAATGATTTATAATGATGGATAGTGACCATCACCATTGCATATGAGCAATGGTGATGGACCATAGCCTTAGTCACAAAAAACTTAACGTGACCAAAGGTGACGTCACCAAAAGTATAGGTGTTATGGTGACATTCAAGGTCCATCACGAATATTGATTATAATGACGAATAGTGACCATAAGAATTTCATACGAACAACAATGATTTATTGTGATGGATCTTTAATGGCCACCACTATTGGTGCATATATATTGTGACGTTCGTTGATCGTCACCAAAAGCCACATTGCTAGAAGTATAGGTGTTGTGGTGACATTCAAGGTCCATCACGAATAATGACTATAATGACAGACAAGGACTGTCACCATTTCATATCAAAAACAATGATTTATGGTTACAGATCTTTGAGGGTCATCACAATTGATGCATATATATGATGGCGTTCGTTGACCGTCACCATTTCATATTTTTGGTGAGGGTCAAAAAATGTCACCAAATCTCATTGGTGATGGTCAAAAGACTCTCCATCACCAAAAATGGGTCGTCGCCATTCCATATGGATATTAGACCATGATGGAATTGAACCACCAACCTCCTGCTTGTAAAGTAGGTGCTCTTCCATTGATCTAGCACCCTTTAAAGAATTATACATTTAAAAATTAGACTTTGAAACTTCATAAATTGTAAATTATACAACTTTCAATAAATTATATTCTCAGAAATATTTTACTAAACAAGCAAAGCAACATCAAAGCTACGAGTCCCTACCTAATGGTTATTGAAGTTATGAAAAGTGGGTGGAGGGAAAATAGTTTTGTATAATAAAAGTCAATATGTTCAATTGAATATCCAATTAGAAGTGAAACTCTGAAGACATTTATAACCTATAAATGACCTATAACTAGCAAATGAACCAAATATTACAAAGGAAATCTCATAAGTGGATAGCATATGGAAGAAGAGGAGGTAGGGACTTGGAACCCTTGTACATCTTGGCATGCCTTAGCACTTTGCACATATTAGCTTGTTTGACATGTCTCCATACTATCTGGCACATGTTAGCATTCCCTAACACACCTTGGTAGTCATGACCTCACAACTAGCATTACATTTTTCCATGACTTGGGAAACTTACATTCATTAGAATACCTGGGCACTCCCTAGTTGTGATGCCCTCTTTTATCTTCCATAATGTCCCAGGCTAATAAGGAGATCGATGGAGGTAACCAAAGACCAAGCTTTTAGTTTAGTAGCTAGCCCTACCAAACCAGAGGGTGCTCTCTTTTTGAAATCATAGCCAAGAGATGACTGGAATGTAGAGGATTTTAGACTAGATAGCTAGGCTCAGGTGGGTTTTGGAAAATTTAGGGACTTGGGACTCTATCCATCGGTTTCTTGTCTGGAAGGGACTTTGTCAAGGAGGCATGGACTTTTTCAAGGAGGCAGTGACTTGGAACTCTATCTAGGATAAAGCACCTAACATCATGACAAAAGCTCTCTATAATAGAGTACCTCCTACCTAGAAGAGTGTCCCGTACTCAAAATATAAAACCGTTCTCTACTATTCACTTTTATTAAAGATAAATCTGTGCATAAATAGTACTAAGAAAAACACATAAATTAAGAAAACTGAGCATCTAATTCAAACTATAAAAGTATACTAAATATGGCTCTATATAAGTTTGGGAAATACTAGAAACGCATGCTTGCATACAACAACCATAAGATGCCTAAAATCGATGCGATTCTTTCATTGTTGCTATACCCTCACAACAAAACTAGAACCTATAGCATGTACCCCAAGGCTATATGGATCTGTTGAAGGTGTAGATTGAAAGGATATGTTGAGATGAGGTACTATTGAAGGAGAAACACCTTCAAAACAATAAATAAAGTCTACTGTGAATTCAACCCATTTTCACATAGACCAAGACTACTACTGGGTACACTTCTTCGCTAAATGGAAACTGCAATGTATTGTAGCGCTGCTGAAGAAAAACTCCTTTAGTGCAACATGAATAAAACTCTAATAGATATTGTCACTGTGGCCTCAGTTGTAGATGATCTCATCAATATAGGTAATAACTTCGATAATTGAAAAACAAAAAGGTGAGATGCATAGATCATTTGAAATGACATATTTGGGCATACTTTATTATTGTTTAGGAGTGTTAGTATAGAAAATGCAAGGTAGCATGTTGCGTCTTTATGTCACAGGCCAAGGATGAGAATAAATACATAAAATATTAAATAGCATGATATAAGTCGATTGCAGGTTCTTTTGAAACGTGAATGGAATCCTCATTGTGTAGGTTCTAATCTAGTGGGTATAAATTTAAATAAGAAATTGATAGTTGCGGGGTTGGAATTGTCTCACAATTCATGAAAAGTCCCAAATTTGTTCACTAGAAAGAAGCAAAGTGAGTTGTTAGGTTTATGGAAGGGAACACCCTATTCACAGGAAGATAACTTGAAATTAGTCGGGCATATTATTTCTTGTCTTCTTGTACATGTGTGCTTTGAAAATATAACCACATCCAAAGACTCAATAACAACTTTGGTAAAGTTTATAGATGTGAAGCACTTCTGAGAAAACCCATCACTTAATGACAACTCAGCGAGGAATATGTCAAAGGTTTCAATATTGCACTCAGTCATAAAAAGGAAGTTTGGGTATCCAACATCTTTCCAACAAACCGACTCTAACCATAATGTGAAAGGAAAGTTAACTGTGAAACCTCTTTCCCACTTTGTAGTATTGTTGCCTCTTGAATTCCAATAAGTATCTGGCTACTTAGATCCACAAAAATCGTGCCAGGTAAAGTCTGCATGATACAAATGTGACGTGAAAGCTTCACACACGCTCTAGTTTCCCTCTAAAAGAGGGTAAGTCAAAATATTATGACAATATTAATTGTAATTTGATCATAAATTATTGAGGTATTGCATGGAATAAACAATATATTATCAAAGCACCAATGAAGAACTGAAAATAAACGAATTTCTTATTTCTACAATAGCGCCACTCTTGGGATTCTAGGTTAAAGCACCTAACCTACATGGCAAAAGCTTCCTAGAATAGAGTACCTCCTACCTAGAAGTGTGTCCCCTGCTCAAAATATAGAACCCTTCTCTATTGTGCACTTTTCTTAAAGATAAAACTATGCATAAAATAGAACTAAGAAAAACACCCAAATTAAGAAAAGTAAGCATCTAATTCAAACTATAAAAGCATACTAAATATGATCTATCTATGTTTGGGAAACACTAAACAAGCATGCTTGCATAAAACAACCACAATATGCCTAAAATTGATGCACTTCTTTCATCGTTGCTACACCCTCATAGGAAAACTATCATCTACAACATGTATCCCAAGGCTGCATGCATCTATTGAAGGTGCAGACCGAAAGGATCTACTGAGATAAAGTATTTTTGAAGGAGAAACACCTTCAAAAAAGAAAATAGAGTATAATGTGCATTCAACCTATCTGTACATAGGCCAAGGTTGCTACTGGGTACACTTCTCCCCTAAATGGAAACTGTAGTGTATTGTTGCTCTACTGAAGGAGAAACACCTTCAGAGAAACACGGATAAAACTATAACATATATTTTCATTGTGGTATCAGTTGTAGAATATCTCATCAATATAGGTAACAACTTCAATAATTGAAAAACCAAAAGGTGAGCTACATAAATCATATTTTTAGGAGTGTTAGTATAGAAAGTGCAAGGTAGCCTATTGCATCTTTATGTCATAGACCAAGGAAGCGAATAAATACAGAAAATATTAAATAGCACGGTACAAGTCAATTGCAGGATATTTAGAAACAAGAATGGAGTTCTCCTTGTGAAGATTCTAATCTGGGTATAGATTTAAATAAGAAATTTATAGCTATGGGGTTGGAATTATCTCATGATTCATGACAAGTCCCAAAGTTGTTCACTAGAAATAAGTAGGGTGAGTCATTAGGTTTATGAATGGGAACACCCTATTTACAGGGAGATAACTTCAAATTGGTTGGGCATATTATTTCTTGTCTTCTTGTACTTGTGTGATTTGAAAAGCTAACCACCTCCAAAGACTCAAGAACAACTCTAGTAAAGTTTATAGGTGTGAAGCACTTCTGAGAAAACCCATCACTTAATGAAAATTGAGCGAGGAATATGTTGAAGGATTCAATCTTGCACTCAATCATAAAAAGGAAGTTGGGGTATCCAACATATTGCCAACAAACTGACTCCATCCATAATGTGAAAGCTAGGTTAATTGTGAAACCTCTTTACCACTTTGTAGTATTGTTTCCTCTTGAATTACAATAGGTATGTTGTTGCTTAGATCCAAAAAATTGTCCCAGGTAAACTTTGCATGATACAATTGTGATGTGCAAGCTGACACACACTCTAGTTTCCCTCTAAAAGAGCGTAAGTAATAATATTATGACATACTTAACTGTAATTTGATCATACACTGTTGAGGTATTGTATGGAATAAAAAATATACTATCAATGCACTAATGAATAACTCAAAATAAATGAATTTCTTGTTGCTACAACAGCGCCACTCTTGGGATTCTCCATGGAGCCACTAACTAATACACATTTGGAATCTTTACTTGGTCTGCGGGAAGATTAAGCAATGGTAGTGATCACTCTTTTCCCTCCCATGGAATGTCTATACAGAATCAGCAATAAATTGATTTGAAAGTGAGGTATATGCCTAAAAAATAGGAGTCCGACTCTTCAACTCTAATTTAGTGGCAAGGAAATATTCAACTATAAATGCTTGATCTTCTACAGTGTAAATTTCTAGATAAATGACTAGCCGAAATCTGTCCATTTTCCACACATCCCCAAAAACCATGTATGTCTGGACTTTGGTTGTATGTGAGAGAGGGGAGATCACAGAAATAATCCATTATCAAAAGAAAAAGTTAAAACACAACATTCTAAGGAGAAATTTCTAAAAAATTTATTACATACCTTAGAAAGTTTGAAAGGACATAATTGAAGCTTCCATCTCCTTCCACACTTCATTAAATATGCCCTTTTCCAATGCAGAGGGTGGCTTGTAGAATCAAAATCAGCAAACATAATTTGAAAAGTAAGTTTAATGGATTAAGGTAGATTTTTTATACCTCAAGCAAATGGACTCTGAGAAATTGGATTCATTCTCTATAGAATATGATATAGCAAGATCTAATCACATTTTTAACCGAAACAAAGGTAAATTGGATTCATTCCCTGCAATAGACGATATAATGAGATCTAATGACATTTTCAACTCAAACAAAGGTAAGTTGAGTAATATCAAGCTCCAAAATGATGGCATCCAACTTCTGAGTGGTAGTTACCATATATATCTAGCTAGAGGCTATAGCATAAAGATATTTGTTATTTGTGAAGATAAAAAAATGAAAGGAATGTGAAATTTTTAACATCAACTATAAGTTCCTTTCAAGAACTAGATCAAACCATAACATTTTTATCAAGATAATCAACTCACCCATGCTAGTACGCTTCTAGTAGTTTCATGATAAAACTCAAACTCAATAAACTTCAAAGAACATAAATTAACCAACGATATGTTTGAGTTTGGTTACCTAAGGATTATATCAAACTAAATTACCTTTTTCATCTAACATTGAAAATGACTGTGAAAGAAATGAAGACAAATTAGTGTTTACAATGGATGCATGTGATGAAATAAAATAAAAAAATATCTTTCTTCTTGCCACTAATGAGCCTTCTAGGGGATTCTTGGATTAAGTTGATCCTGGTCTGCTTTCTGAAATCAAAGAGACACTTTCTAGCTACTCTGATTTGACCAGCAACGACCCTAATTATTATGAAAATGAATATGGAAAGCAATAAACATCGATGAACCTAGTCTTGAAGAAGGTGTCTCAAACTCTAATATGGATAGTATTTTATATTTCTATAGCTAGCAGAGGGTTTTCCTAGTTGGGTTCCCTAGAATTTTTTTTTTTTGCTATAGTGTAATTGTGTTTTATTTCTGTTCTATTCCACTACAAATTGGTAGAGATATTTTTTGTTTTGGTGCAACAATTAGTTTCATATTTATTCATTCAAGTAGTAGCAGAATTTCAAGTAAATTCTACAGAAGGGACAATTAATCGATATTTTCACTTATATCTTTTGCAAGTAAAATTCACAACTAAATTTTCATCCAAAGTGTCTAGGTTACTATCAGTGATATCACATCATATCTCAACATTGCAAGGCATAAATCATACTATTCAATAAGGTCGAGACTTGAGATACAAAAATATTCCCAAGTTATGCAAGCAAGAAAACTGTCGATTTTCAGTTCTAAATCTATCCAACTAGAACAAAATTATGCCATTTTCAACACCCTCTGGTCAAAACTATTCCTGGCCTCATTCAACTCAATTAAGAATATATCAATCTTGTTGAGGTTTCTTCTTCAATTCATGATTATAAGTTATATATTTATGCAACATAATATATCATTTATGTTAAGTGATTATTCATTCAAAATTATTTAGTCCGTCCAGCGCATCTACCTAATTTTTTGATGAGTTTCTGAGTAGAATCTATCAGACATTTATAACAAAAATTAGAAGACTATTTTAGTACCTAGTGTTATAAAACTCTAATCTGGAAAAAGTATTTTGGGTTTTTTCCCTAAAAATATTTACAAAATTTTCAATCCCAAAGCCATTTTAGGGAGAATTTTAGTTAGGGAGAAATTTAGTATTATTTTTGGAAAATTTGAATGCAAATAAAAGAAATTCTTCCCATTTTCTCAAAAGATTCAAGCACCAAATATGAGTGAATTCGCAGAACTCAAGATTTGGAAATAATTAAATTTCACTTCTCTTTTCTAGGACCATATATGAGAGAATTCACAAAACCTGATATTTGGATTCCATAAACACTTAAATTTCACCTCATTTATTAGGATTGGAAGTTCCCTGAGATGCAACTATGTAGCATTAAGGATCTACTTTGCTTGTTTAAGGACAATGTTCATTTTATAAATAGTGATATAAGAATCTTTGTATACATGCCTGACACAGTTCTTTGGTCACAAGTAATGAAACTGAAATCCATCAATACATAACAGACAAGGTAGAATGGAAGAGAGCATCTACTTTTCAACATATACTTTGACAAAAATAAACATCTATATGGTCATATAAAGTTGTCACCACACCAAAAAAGGAATTAAAAACCAAAATAAAAATAGGAACAGGATTGGATTGTTATGGTTAGTCTAGAAAAATGTTAAACATGATTAATATGTTAATATGGCAAATAGTGTAGTTGATTATGATTTATTGAGCCCAAGGGGTTAGCCCAATTAAATGTCATTAATGTTACTAGGTCTTTGGCTAGTTCTATGCTGGCAGGTGCCCTATCTGAAATTCCTTGTGTGAGGTGCACTAGTCAATGCCAATGGGTTTACCATGGATGCCATCCATGAATGTGGGGAAACATCCATTGGGATTCCCTAGAGATTTTTTCTTGGAAAGAATAAAAATAGAATTTCTTAAAGAGAAATTTTGAGATGCATAAGGTGTACACCTAGTAAAATAAACTCTATAGAGACAAACCATAAAAGAAGGAAAAATACAAATGCTTTTACCTATGTGAGTGTGCGCTTCATGTGAGATTTTACCATGGAGATCACCTTCTCCTTTTCACCTTCAACTTTGTGGATTCCATTTTCATGAGGTTTACTAAATGAGCTACCATTTTTTAGCTGATGATGTAAACTTTTACGTCTTTTAGATAATCTTATACCCAATATCTCTTTAGAAACACTAGGTGTTGGCATCCTATTATTTCCAACATTCCTACATGAGATCTCCTCATAGTTAGTAGTTGTAGGAAAGTGCCTATCTTGACTATATCGAATTCTTGATTGTACCTGAGCAGTTAAGATTCTTCCACTCACAACAATTGACCTTGCATTGCCCATCAATTCTTATAAATCATTTTTTTATGACCAGAAGATGATCCCTGCCAATGTATTCCATCTTTATGAGAATTAGACAGACCTAAATAATCTTCTCTTGATGCTAGAGTATGTTCCATCATTTCCCACGCATGATCAACATCTGATTTAACTGTATAATTTTCCATCTCTAAAATAGGGGTTAAATTGCTTCTCAGAGTTGATTCATGAAAGAGAAGCAATCTATTGTATAATTGCATTAGTCCTATCTTTGGCCCCAAATCTGTCAAGGGAAGAGGTAGGTGAAAACTACTAAAAGCCTTTTCCTGGTGCAGACAAATTGTCATGTAAATCATGTACACGCTCCTAAAGTATGTGCTGACCTGAGAGAGTTTTTATCCGTACAATGGATACTTGGGATGTAGACCTAGATACTTCAGTTTGGTTAAGCCCTTTCTACATCTGGAAATTCAAGAGATGGATTTGGAGTGATTCATCACAAAATCTTTCTATGAATTGTTCTTACATGAGTTGGCCTTGTCTCTGCAAGAGGAGAAGAAGAAGAAGAAGGTGGTGATAAATTGATCTCTGAGTTTATTCTTTCTACAACCATCCCAGCTAGAGCATCTTCCACGAATCCTCTGATTCCTAAGCTTCATCCCCATTGTCAAAATCAAGCACGAAATCCTCAACATCTTCATCATGTGTGCTGGACTGTCCAGGGATAGATGTTTGATAGCCTTGACAATACCAATCTCATCCAGGGATAGCCATTCCAAGGCCAACACAATATGTATGATATGTTGAATCATAGCGATCACACAATAATAAAGATGACCATCACTAGCCTCATTACAATCTAAGAAAACTATATTTACATAAGGATCAAGAAAACCCATCACTTCTTCTTTTGAAGTTGATATAAATGCCAAACAGAACCAAATAATATAAGAAAATCTTCCTTCAAATGTAGAACCAACTACTTAAACTTCAACCTTGCGTATGCAAATAACTAATCATGCTTCACAAGAAAGATAGTAAGATAAAGGCAAGGAAATATCTTTAAGAAATCCAACAAGTTGTTGCAGCTGAAAACTGATATCACCAAATTGTAAATCACCAACAAACACAAGAATTGATAGAATAAAAGGATGAAATAAAATGAACTAGACCCAGGGGAACTCAAATGTATATGTCTTTCAACATGAACCTATAAATTCAAAGAACCATAATAAATAAAGATTACTGCTACAAATAGAACATAAACTACTCCAAATAGTTATTTGGAAAATAACTAAATTCTAGCATTCAAACAAGGGCATAAACATGTTGTCAAATGGCAAAGTTGAAAGTAGTTAAAAACATAAGGGGCACGTTGCAAATCCAATTCCTATCATTGAAATGAAGAAAACTACCATTGGAATCTCAGGCTTGGATCCACTTCTCTATTGAATATATTCATCTACTTGTCTACTGAATCCGTTATAATTGCACCAAATGGTGCCACATGATAAATAAATTGTAACTTCAACATATATTTTCAAACAAAGGCTATCTACTAGACATTGGAATGAGTGATATAGGAGCATCCCTAGTCCATTAGTGTTCTTGCATCACCAAAAACGTGTTTAAATTCCAGCATCTTGTTCATGTTTAATCATCAATTTGTGTTTGTGAGACTTACGTGAGCCCACAAGAGATCACTCTTAGTTTCACTGAATCCCACTTTAAACATGACATTTCTAAAAATAGCTGGCAGGAAAGGCAAGATACAGTGTACTTGGTTTATTCACCCATTACACTGGAACCACAATAAAAACAAGAGGAGTTGAGATGACAGATTGCTGCTACTGGAGATATAAGACAAAAACAAAGAGATATCGAATTAACAGAAATACAATAGGGTACGATGGCATGGCATCATGGATCTTGTTGTTTCTAGAAACATCTTGCTGAATGATGAAACAAAAATAAACTCCAGCAATAATTAAGACATTCATTGCAAAGGAGGAGATCACTGAGAAATAAATTTTAACATAGACTAGAAATCACTAGGCTAAAGTGGAAGAATTCATTGAGGAAACAAAATTAAGAGAAGCAATAAACTCTCTCGAGAAGAAGGTATTGACTTCCACAAATGTAATTGAGCACAATAATTGGGAAAGAAGATCCTTGGAGAAGTTGAGGCCTATCACCAGGCAATTGAGGAGGATCGCTCCACTGAAAATGAAGGAGATTGTTAAGGAATAATCATTAAGAAGAAAGAAGGGTAAATTCCTAGAAAGAGAACTAGCGTGGAATCTATGCCTAAACAAGAAACTGGGCAACCCATTGTTGTGTGAGAAATAGAGTATTTATTTTTATTCATGCTTTCTTAATCCCATGCACGAGGATCAATTTCCGCTACAGAGTGAATGTAATTGAGTAGCATCACTTTTATTTCACCGATTTACTTGAATGTTATAATACAAGTTCAATGATAAAATCCTCTGGTGGAATTGTTTGGCTTCTGTTTAGAGATGTACATTGATTGTGATTGACACCATCCACTGAGATGGGTTGCAAATTTTATTTCTTATCTACCTACAGCAGATTAGAATGCATTTGTGCAGGTTTTGTGTTTTCCAGCATCTATCGATTAGTATTAAAGCAGGAATAACCTGCAGTGAGGCAAATCCAACAAAGGAGGGAGAAAAAAATTTAGGCATTTCTTGTCTGTCATGCAAAACCCAATAGCACTAGGGTTTGTAGGGTTTCTTTGATTTTGGGAATGGGAGGGTTTAGTTTTATTGTATGTCTGCTTCTTCTGATTGATTTGTGTTCCTCCATATTGGTTGAATATATATCCCTTGTTTTAACTTATCACAATGGTCCCCTGCTCTCCAATATTCCTACAGTGGATGTTCATCTGATTTGGTATGGCAGATTCAACCTTACTCAGCATTCCATTGTGGCAGATTTTGTTTTGTCCTTGGAAGCTAGCAAGACCCTAGAGCCCTCTCTGTACAATTGGTGTAAAACCACTCAAAGATACCGTGGTTAGTCCAACAAGGTCATCGCCATGGAAAATACAAGGCTAGGAAAGAAGAAGTTGGATGATGGTTATTCCCTCAGCATATCTCTAAAGCAGAGCCAAATTATAGCTCTAGTGGAAGGGGAAATTGCTTCCAAAGCTCTGCTAGAGAATGGTAATGTCATGTATTTGGTACTCACATATGATGATGTTACTATAGAGGCTTTTGTATTCTCTGCAACTACAATTGAGCACAATAATTGGGCAAGAAGATCCTTGGATCAGTTGATGCATATCACTGGGTAATTGAGGAATACCACTCCACTGATAATGAAGGATATTGTTAAGTAATAAACACCGAGCAGCAAGAACGGTAAACTCCTGGAAAGATAACTAGCATGGAATCTCTGCCTAAACAAGAAACCATGCAACCCATTGTTCTGTGAGAAACATAGTATTTATTTTTATTTATCCTTTCTTAATCCCGTGCATGAGGATCAATTTCTGCTGCAAAGTTAATGTAATTGAGTAGCATCACTATTATTTTACTAATTTACTTGAATGTTATAATACAATTTTAATGATAAAATCATCATGTGGAATTATTTGACCTCTGTTTAGCGAAATACATTGATTGTGATTGACACCATCCACTGAGATGGGTGGTAAATTTTATTTCTTATCTATAGGTTTTGCATTTTCTAGGACCCGTCAATTGGTATTAAAGCATGAAGAACCTGCAATGAGGCAAATCCAAAAAACAAGATTTTTTTCTCCCTCCTTTGTTGCAAATCCAATAAAGGAGATTCGGGGGAGAGAAGCAGCTCCAGGATGAGAACTGGCAATATGATGTCTAGAAGCCAGTTGCGAAAAAAAGAAAAAAATGGTATGTGGAGTAGTGGACGTGAATTGGAGAAACATATATCAAAGAAATGCAAACATTACGAAGATGTTGAGAACAATTACTACATCACTAAAACCATAGAAACAGGTCAGCTGAGAAAAATTATAGCTAAAGTAAATGATGGAAGTGAACATGAAGGGAAACAAGGAAGCCTGAGAGGAACCCTGAGAGAAGAACTACAGGACTCTCTTTTAAAATAAAAATGTGATAGAAAACTTCAGGCTGCTAATTTCATTGTCTTTCTAGTGATCTCATTGTCTTTCTAGTGAGAGATCAGTTTATATAGATAGTCCAGAAAGGTCTATATATAATATATTAATATATCATTTGCGACAGAGCTTAACGACTAGAAATTAGAAGCTAGAAATAAGAACGCCAATTGGAGCCCTATGAAGTTGGTGGGTTAATTTAGCAGCCTTCCTTAGAAAATTCCTTCCACATAACAGATCAGTGCCATGGAAGGTGGAATAAAACAAAAATAACCTGAGATATATGAGGATCATTATTTGAAGGAACAATTATCTACTAACGCTGTGGGATCATTAGTTATGGATCTAGTGATCAGTAGAAAATCTATGTTCTAACCAATTTTACAGTTCTCTTTCACTTTCTTGTTCTTGTCCATAAAGGGATATTATGTCTTGTTCGAAGCATAGACTTGACAAACAATAATGTGAAGACAAGAAGTGCATCATGTTGTTTGTCTGTACCTATCATCCAGGAATAGATACAGGTCTGGGAGGAAGATTTATAAAAAACAAAAAGTAGTGAAATTACTCACTATCATTTGCAAAAAATAATCTTCATTTTAGCAACTGCTTAGCTCCAATATAGTAAAGGTCATCAACTATACTCATGAAGAGATTATATTTCAGGGATGCTTATGGACAGTAAGACAATATGCCTGCATACCCTTATGTGTGGTCTATTGTCAAATAAAGATCTTACTAACAATGGATCATGTGATCAAGTGAAATAGTGATAATGTCAATGATGAAGCAAGTGATCGAGTAAAATATGAACTATAATTGATCTTCGATTATATGGTTGTGATCTTAGTTCCCTCTTCTACCCCTAATTTTTGAATAATTCCAGACATATAAGTATTCCTAAATGTATATATGAATTGTATTGAATTATTACTAATATTTTATGGTTTATTTCATGGCTAAATTAATTTTTAGGTTGCCTCTCTAACTACTTGTGTTAGCAGCATTTTTGATTTATGGATTCGTGAATAATGGAATGGTTGTGTACATTTAGGTTGCATAAATCTATAGTTTCATGCCTAAATAGTTAATAACAGAAACAATTCAATAGTAAATAGTTAATAACAAAAACAATTCAGTTTAGTTACTTCGTAAATTTGTGTGAATTTGGGTTTAGTTTTTGTGTGAATTATTCAATTCAGTTATTTCATAAATTTGTGTGAATTTGGGTTCAGTTTTTGTGTGAATTATTCAGTTCATTTACTTCGTAAATTTGTGTGAATTTGGGTGGTAAACTCAAGTACGACATCCTCAAAGTGCACAGAAGTTACATGCATGGACCAATACCATGTAGCTATGTTTGACATGCAGGCCCTGAAAATTTATCTCCTATAAAATAGGAGAACTACTTTAAATAGAAAGTTCTCGAAATCTAACCAAAATGATTGTGTCAAGCTCTACCCACAACTAAAACAGACATGCACCTATAAATGGAACCAACATGATGGAATATGGCACATACAAATCTAGGGGTTGAAATGTCCTTAATGCACATTAGAGTCCAATGATCCAAACGACATCTGAATGCATTCACCAATTTTAAGAGATTTAGTAGGCATACATCGACATATGTAGAGCATCTAGCTCAGTGGGCCTCAGGGTTTGTGAGAAAGAGTGAGTAGATCCTAGAGTATTGGCTTATTTCAATATTTACAGAAAATTTAAGTAATTTATAGTTATGAATCATACAAGTTTTAAAGTAAATTCTACTAATTTTCATAATTTAAGGGTGGTTTCACTCATCTAGAAATAGAGAATGAATAAAAGGAATAGGAGCTTATTGATGATGACATGACCGCAGGGATTCTAGAGCATCATTTTTATTCCATTGGAGTCCAATGAGGTGTGAAGTATTCTCATAACAGCCCTGGTGACCACAATGTTAGACATTTTGAACATCTAAGCCTCTCATTTGGGTCTTCTGCCTCTGCTTCTTTATTATGATAAATGGCCTCACAAATTCATCAAATTCCAATGCCATCCTGCAAACAGTAACTAAATGTGACACAAAGATTAAAGCATAAACTTAAAAGCAAGGATGAAAAAAATAGTGAATTTTGAACCAGAGATCTGAGGTGTGTGTACTCAAAGACTAAAAGTGGGGTGGAAATGGAGCGAGGTTAGAAATGAAACATACCTTGGAGCCATTAATGGACTGAAAATGCAGCGAGGTTAGAAATGAAACATACCTTGGAGCCATTAATGGACTGAAGATCCAATGGCGGGGTTTAAAGATCCAATGGTGGGGTTCGATATCAGTTTGCTACTAGTAAAACCTTAATTCACACCTCTCTTCAATGTCGTTTTCTCTCCCACCCCGTGAAAAGTGAAAATGTACTACTCGTTTTCCGTCCCACCCTCTGAAAAGTGAAAATGTTCAAGATCCAATGGTGGGGTTCAATATCGTTAGCTATTGGTAAAACCTTAATTCACAACTCTCTTGAATCTCGTTTTCCCTCCCACCTTGTGAAAAGTGAAAATGTGCTACTCGTTTTCCCTCCCACCCTCTCTGAAAAGTGAAAATGTGCCTTAATTCACAACTCTCTTGAATTTCTTTTTTCCCACCCACCCTTTGAAAAGTGAAAATGTGCTACTCTTTTCCCTCCCACCTTGTGAAAAGTGAAAATGTGCTACTCGTTTTCCCTCCCACCCTCGGGTTCAATATTGTTAGCTATTGGTAAAACCTTAATTCACAACTCTCTTGAATCTCGTTTTCCCTCCCACCTTGTGAAAAGTGAAAATGTGCTACTCGTTTTCCCTCCCACCCTCTCTGAAAAGTGAAAATGTGCCTTAATTCACAACTCTCTTGAATTTCTTTTTTCCCACCCACCCTTTGAAAAGTGAAAATGTGCTACTCTTTTCCCTCCCACCCTGTGAAAAGTGAAAATGTGCTGCTCTTTTCCCTCCCACTCTGTGAAAAGTGATTCACAACTCCCTTGAATTTCTTTTTTCCCACCCACCCTTTGAAAAGTGAAAATGTGCTACTCTTTTCCCTCCCACCCTGTGAAAAGTGAAAATGTGCTACTCTTTTCCCTCCCACTCTGTGAAAAGTGAAAATGTGCTACTCATTTTCCCTCAGCCGTATGAAAAGTCAAAATATACTAGTTGTTTTAATCTCATTTTCCCTCTCTCCTTGTGAAAAGTGAAAATATACTACTTGTTTTAGAACGTAAATGAAGATTGGATTTGGTAGGGCTTTGTTACATCAAAATTAAGGCTGAATTTCTTCAAAAATGTTAAAATTTTCCTCCCTAAAAAACAATAAATACAATAT